>SRMA01000966.1:0-13475 GCA_007224835.1 Danionella cerebrum
GAAAGATTTGAAAGTCGGAAGTTTCAAAAGTTAAAAAGTGAAGCTGAAAGGTGAAAGATTTGAAAGCTGAAAGTGTCAAAAGTTGAAAGTGGAGGCCGAAAGGTGAAACATTATAAAGTTAAAAGTGTATAAAGTTGAAAGGAGAAGCATTGTAAAGTTGAAAGTGTCAAAAGTTGAAAGTGGAAGCTAAAGCTGAAACATTTGAAAGTTGAAAGTGTCAAAAGTTGAAAGTGGAAGCTGAACGGTATAATATTAGTAAGATGAAATTCTGTCTAGCATTTTCCTAACCTAAGATAAAGATATGCCTATTGCATTGCTATGGTAAAAAGTCTGGTTGCTCTGGACAGGTCATTTACATAATAGAATGTTCCCAGTGTCACTCTGAGGGAAATGAATCAACCTCCATGTCTCTAGTATTTCCCTGAGCTGAGTTAGAGATATGGCAATTGGGTTGCTACTATTATGGTTGCTATGGAAATGTCATTGACATTATCTAATGTTTCCTGTGTCACCATGAGTCAAACAAAACAACCCCCATGTCTCTAGCATTTTCCAAAGCTGAGATAGAGATGTGTCAATTTGGTTGCAATGGTAACCAGTATGGTTGCTATGGAGGGGTCAGTGACATTATATAATGTTCCCTGTGGAACTACAAGTCATTTAGACGAACTCCCGTGTCTCTCTCATTTTCCTAAGCTGACATAGAGATGTGTCAATTTGGTTGCTATGGTAACCAGTATGGGTGTAATGGAGGGGTCAGTGACATAATACAATGTTCCCTGTGTGACTACAAGTCAATTAGACCAACTCCTGTGTCTCTCGCATTTCCCTAAGCTGAGATAGAGATGTGTCAAATGGGTTGCTATGGTAACCAGTATGGTTGCTATGGAGGGGTCAGTAACAAAATACAATGTTCCCTGTGTGACTACAAGTCAATTAGACCAACTCCTGTGTCTCTCGCATTTCCCTAAGCTGAGATAGAGAAGTGTTAAATGGGTTGCTATGGTAACCAGTATGGTTGCTATGGCGGGGTCAGTTACCTCAATGAATGTTCCCAGGGTCACTATTAGTGAAACAAACTTACCCCCATGTCTCTAGCATTATCCTAAGCTGAGAAAGAGATTTGTCAATTTGGTTGCTATGGTAACCAGTATGGTTGCTATGGAGGGGTCATTGACATTATATAATGTTCACTGTGTGACTACAAGTCAATTAGACCAACTCCTGTGTCTCTGGCATTTTCCTAGGCTGAGATAGAGAAGTGTCAATTTGGTTGCTATGGTAAATAATTTGGTTGCTATGGATGAGTTGGTGACATCATGTTTAATCTACATTCAACTTAGATCAATATAAAACAACTCCTATGTCTCTACGATGTTCCACTTAGAAGATATTTGACATTCAAAAATGATGTTGAAAAGTGGGCGTGGCTTGATGAATTTATGTTAAATCATAAGCAATGATTGGCTGGATTAGTTATATGCATCCTCAATCATGCTATGAATCTCCATTGTGAACCAATTACAAAAGCTCTTTTACAATAGGATCGTATGGGAATCAGTTGCCCCATTGAAATGAATGGCAGCAATGCATCTCTATGGCCCATTGTGAGTCTATGGAAAGGCTAAGCCAATCAAATTTTGTTATTCAAATTAGTTGATTAACAGCTGCCTCCAACTGCCACTTTTTGAATCGAGGAGACATTTCTCAGATTTTGACCATGCCTCAAACAAATAAACATTACAGAAGAACCGCAAGACATATCGAGATGATTCTTTCTTTGTGAGAAGCAGAAGGCCTCAATAAAGATTATGATGTAAATTTTGTAACGATATGTGGGAAATTTTTGGAGTTATGGCGAGTTAGAAAAAGCCTTAATTTAAAACTTTGAAGCATCATTTTCTTTGTGAAATGCATTGATCTTAATGGAGCAATTTGCTTCCCTCGTTCAGGTTTAGACCTCCTAGTTTAAAAACCGTAGGTCATATGAACGGAAAAACTGCTTCTTTGGAAAGAGGACAAATTTCTCTACTACTTTAATATAAATTTTGTGCATAAAGGTTAAAGCTTAGTTTAGGAGAGAAGAATAAATGAAGAAGTTTGAGATGTGAAAAGTTAGAGTGGAAGCTAGAGTGGAGCAGAAATAGGTGAAAGTCAGAAATCTTCATTAAACTTAAACTGCGATTAATAAAAATCATTTCAAGATATAAAAAAGTTGAAATATACATCTAATAGATGAAAGTTTGTAGATTTATATAAAATTTGAATGGTTTCTCTAGTGGAAAGTATGCTGAAGTTATGAAGGTTGAAATAAGTGAAAGTTTAAAGGAGGGTTGAAGAATATCCCCATTCATTTCAATGGGAAGAATAATTTGAATAAAGTTAAATATTATAAAAAGTATAAAAGTTTGAAAAGTGTAACGTAATTGCAACCTAGTCTGAAAAAAGCTGAACGTTTTGACGTTTGAATGGTGTTTCTAGGCCAAAGTATGCGGGAGTAGTTAGGGTTGGAAAAAGGGGGGGGAATAATAAAAAGAAGAAGCGGAATAACTAGAATATGCATTTCCTAGCGGAAAATGCGTGTGAATGCAGAGAGCTGAAAATGAAAGCAGGCTGAAAGTATCTGAAAAAAATCTAAAGTTGAAAGGTGAAGCTGAAAGGTAAAAGATTTGAAAGTTGAAAGTTTCAAAAGTTGAAAAGTTTAGTTGAAAGGTGAAAGATTTGTAAGTTGAAAGTGTCAAAAGTAGAAAGTGGAAGCTAAAGGTGAAACATTTGAAAGTTGAAAGTGTCAAAAGTTGAAAGTGGAAGCTGAACGGTATAATATTAGTAAGTTGAAATTCTGTCTAGCATTTTCCTAATCTAAGATAAAGATATGCCAATTGCGTTGCTATGGTAAAAAGTCTGGTTGCTCTGGACAGGTCATTTACATAAAAGAATGTTCCCAGTGTCACTCTGAAGGAAATGAATCAACCCCCATGTCTCTAGCGATTCCCTGAGCTGAGTTAGAGATATGCCAATTGGGTTGCTATGATAACTATTATGGTTGCTATGGAAATGTCATTGACATTATCTAATGTTTCCTGTGTCACTATGAGTGAAACAAAACAACCCCCATGTCTCTAGCATTTTCCTAAGCTGAGCTAGAGATGTGTCAATTTGGTTGCTATGGTAACCAGTATGGTTGCTATGGAGGGGTCAGTGACATTATATAATGTTCCCTGTGTGACTACAAGTCATTTAGACCAACTCCCGTGTCTCTCTCATTTTCCAAAGTTGAGATAGAGATGTGCCAATTTGGTTGCTATGGTAACCAGTATGGTTGCTATGGAGGGGTCAGTGACATTATATAATGTTCCTGTGTGACTACAAGTCATTTAGACCAACTCCCGTGTCTCTCTCATTTTTCTAAGCTGAGATAGAGATGTGTCAATTTGGTTGCTATGGTAACCAGTATGGTTGCTATGGAGGGGTCAGTGACATTATTTAATGTTCCGTGTGTAACTAAAAGTCATTTAGACCAACTCCTGTGTCTCTCACATTTTCCTAAGCTGAGATAGAGATGTGTCAATTGGGTTGCTATGGTAACCAGTATGGTTGCTATGGAGGGGTCATTGACATTACATAATGTTCCCTGTGTGACTACAAATCAATTAGACCAACTCCTGTGTCTCTAGCATTTTCCAAGGCTGAGAAAGAGAATTACCAATTTAGTTGCTATGGTAAATAATCTGGTTGCTATGGATGAGTTAGTGACATCATGTTGTAATCTACATTCAACTTAGATCAATATAAAACAACTCCCATGTTTCTACGATGTTCCACTTAGAAGATATTTGACATTCAAAAATGATGTTGAAAAGTGGGCGTGGCTTGATGAATTTATTTTAAATCATAAGCAATGATTGGCTGGATTAGTTATATGCATCCTTAATGTTGCTATGACTCTCCATTGTGAACCAATTACAAAAGCACTTTTACAACAGGATCATTTGGGAATCAATTTCCCCATTGAAATGAATGGCAGCAATGCATCTCTATGGCCCATTGTGAGTCTATGAGAAGGCTAAGCCAATCAAATTTAGTTATTCAAATTAGTTGATTAACAGCTGCCTCCAACTGCCACTTTTGGAATCGAGGAGACATTTCTTAGATTTTGACCATGCCTCAAACAAATAAACATTACAGAAGAACCGTAAGACATATCGAGATGATTCTTTCTTTGTGAGAATCAGGAGGCCTCAATGAAGATTATGATGTACATTTTTTAACGATATGGGGAAAATTCTAGGAGTTATGGCGAGTTAGAAAAAGCCTTAATTTAAAACTTTGGAGCATCATTTTCTTTGTGAAATGCATTGATCTTAATGGAGCAATTTGCTTCCCTCGTTAAGGTTTAGCCCTCCTAGTTTAAAAACCGTAGGTCATATGAAAGAAACAACTGCATCTTTGGAAAGAGGACAAATTTCTCTACTACTTTAATATGAATTTTGTGCATAAAAGTTAAAGCTTAGTTTAGGAGAGAAGAATAAATGAAAAAGTTTGAGATGTGAAAAGTTAGAGTGGAAGCTAGAGTGGAGCAGAAATAGGTGAAAGTCGGAAATCTTCATTAAACTTAAACTACGATTAATAAAAATCTATAAAAGATATAAATAAGTTGAAATATACATCTAATAGATGAAAGTGTGTAGATTTATGTAAAGTTTAAATGGTTTCTCTAGTGGAAAGTATGTTGAAGTTATAAAGGGTGAAAGAAGTTTAAAGTTCCCATTCATTTCAATGGGAAGAATAATTTTAAATAAAGTTAAATATTATAAAAAGTATAAAAGTTTGAAAAGTGAAACGTAATAGCAACCTAGTCTGAAAAAAGCTGAACGTTTTGACGTTTGAATGGTGTTTCTAGGCCAAAGTATGCGGGAGTAGATAGGGTTGGAAAAAGGGGGGGGAATAATAAAAAGAAGAAGAAGCGGAATAATAAATACGTAGGATAACAATAGTGTGAATGCCTCTGCATTCACACTAATAAATACGTAGGATAACAATAGTGTGAATGCCTCTGCATTCACACTAATAATAAAAATAAATACGTAGGATAACAATAGTGTGAATGCCTCTGCATTCACACTAATAACTAGAAAGTGCATTTCCTAGCGGAAAATGCGTGTGAATGCAGAGAGCTGAAAGAGAATGCTTAAAATTGCTGAATTCCTTGGCTGAACGGTGAAACATTAGAAAGTTAAAGTGTCAAAAGTTGAAAGTTGAAGCTAAAAGGTGAAACATTATAAAGTTGAAAATGTCAAAATTTGAAAGCTGAAGCTGAAACATTGTGAAGTTGAAATATGTAAAGTTGAAAGTGGAAGCTGAATGTTAAAATATTAGAAAGTTGAAAGTGTCAAAAGTTGAAAGTGGAAGCTGAAAGGTGAAACATTGTAAAGTTGAAAATATCAAAAGTTGAAAGTGGAGGCTGAAAGGTGAAACATTCTAAAGTTGAAAACGTATAAAGTTGAAAGGTGAAGCATTGTAAAGTTGAAAGTGTCAAAAATAGAAAGTGGAAGCTGAAGGTGAAACTTTTGAAAGTTTAAAGTGTCAAAAGTTTAAAGTGGAAACTGAAAGGTATAATATAAGTAAGTTGAAATTCTGTCTAGCATTTTCCTAACCTAAGATAAAGATATGGCGATTGCGTTGCTGTGGTAAAAAGTCTGGTCGCTCAGGACAGGTCATTTAAATAATAGATTGTTCCCAGTGTCACTATGAGTGAAACAAAACAACCCCCATGTCTCTAACATTTTCCAAAGCTGATATAGGGATATGCCAATTTGGTTGCTATGGTAACCAGTATGGTTGCTATGGAGGGGTCAGTGACATTATATAATGTTCCCTGTGTGACTACAAGTCATTTAGACCCACTCCTGTGTCTCTCTCATTTTACTAAGCTGAGATAGAGATGTGTCATTTTGGTTGCTATGGTAACCAGTATGGTTGCTATGGAGGAGTCAGTGACATTATATAATGTTCCCTGTGTGACTACAAGTCATTCAGACCCACTCCAGTGTCTCTCTCATTTTACTAAGCTGAGATAGAGATGTGTCATTTTGGTTGCTATGGTAGCCAGTATGGTTGCTATGGAGTAGTCAGTGACATTATATAATGTTCCCTGTGTGACTACAAGTCATTTAGACCAACTCCGTGTCTCTAGCATTTTCCTAAGCTGAGATAGAGATGTGTCAATTTGGTTGCTATGGTAACCAGTATGGTTGCTATGGGGGGGTCAGTGACATTATATAATGTTCCCTGTGTGACTACAAGTCATTTAGACCAACTCCCGTGTCTCTCTCATTTTCCTAAGCTGAGATAGAGATGTGTCAATTTGGTTGCTATGGTAACCAGTATGTTTGCTATGGAGGGGTCAGTGACATTATATGATGTTCCCTGTGTGACTACAAGTCATTTAGACCAACTCCAGTGTCTCTGTCGTTTTCCAAATCTGAGATAAAATTGTGTCAACTGGGTTGCTATGGTAACCAGTATGGTTGCTATGGAGGGTCAGGTACCTCAATGAATGTTCCCGGGGTCGCTACTAGTGAAACAAACTCACCCCCATGTCTCTAGCATTTTCCTAAGCTGAGATAGAGATGTGTCAACTGGGTTGCCATGGTAACCAGTATGGTTGCTATGGAGGGTCAGGTACCTCAATGAATGTTCCCGGGGTCGCTACTAGTGAAACAAACTCACCCACATGTCTCTAGCATTTTCCTAAGCTGAGATAGATATGTGTCAATCAGGTTGCTATGGTTACCATTATGGTTGCTATGGAGGGGTCATTGACATTATATAATGTTCCCTGTGTGGCTATAAGTCAATTAGACCAACTCCTGTGTCTCTAGCATTTTCCTGTGCTGAGATAGAGATGTGTCAATTGGGTTGCTATGGAAATTAATCTGGTTGCTATGGATGAATTGGTGACATCATGTTCTAATCTACATTCAACTTAGATCAATATAAAACAACTCCCATGTCTCTACGATGTTCCACTTAGAAGATATTTGACATTCAAAATGATGTTGAAAAGTGGGCGTGGCTTGTTGAATTAATGTTAAATCATAAGCATTGATTGGCTGGATTAGTTATATGCATCCTTAATGTTGCTATGACTCTCCATTGTGAACCAATTACAAAAGCACTTTTACAATAGGATCATATGGGAATCAATTGCCCCATTGAAATGAATGGCAGCAATGCATCTCTATGGCCCATTGTGAGTCTATGGGGAGGCTAAGCCAATCAAATTTCGTTATTCAAATTAGTTGATTAACAGCTGCCTCCAACTGCCACTTTTTGAATCGAAGAGACATTTCTCAGATGTTGACCATGCCTCAAACAAATAAACATTACAGAAGAACCATAAGACATATCGAGATGATTCTTTCTTTGTGAGAAGCAGAAGGCCTCAATGAAGATTATAATGTAAATTTTTTAACGATATGTGGAAAAATCTAGGAGTTATGGCGAGTTAGAAAAAGCCTTAATTTAAAACTTTGGAGCATACATTTCTGGGTGAAATGCATTGATCTTAATGGAGCAATTTGCTTCCCTCGTTAAGGTTTAGCCCTCCTAGTTTAAAACCCGTAGGTTATATGAAAAAAACAACTGCATCTTTGGAAAGAGGACAAATTTCTCTACTACTTTAATATAAATTTTGTGCATAAAGGGTAAAGTTTAGTTTAGGAGAGAGGAATTGATGAAGAAGTTTGAGATGTGAAAAATTAGAGTGGAAGCTAGAGTGGAGCAGAATTAGGTCAAAATCCAAATTCTTTATTAAACTTAAACTGTGATTTATAAAAATCTGTAAAAGATATGAAAAAGCTGAAAACATATTTTAAAAGCTGAAAATGTGTTGAATTGTTTAAAATTTGAATGATTGCTCTAGCTGAAAGTATGCTGAAGATATGAAGGTTGAAAAAAAGCTGAAGATTGAAAGAGATTTGAAGTGTTTCCCATTCATTTCAATGGGAAAAATATTTTAAATAAAGTTAAATTTTATAAAAAGTAAAAAAGTTTGAAAAGTGATACGTAATAGCAACCTAGTCTGAAAAAAGCTGAACATTTTAAAGTTTGAATGGTGTTTCTAGTGCAAAGTATGCTGAAGTAGTTGGCTTCTAAAAAAAGGGGGGGAATAAAAATAACTAGAAAGTGCATTTCCTAGCGGAAAATGCGTGTGAATGCAGAGAGCTGAAAAGGGAATGCTCAAATTGCTGAATTCCTTGGCTGAAGAGTGAAACATTAGAAAGTTTCAAAAGCTGAAGCTGAAACATTGTAAATTTGAAATATGTAAAGTTGAAAGTGGATGCTGAAGGGTGAAAAATTAGAAAGTAGAAAGTGTTAAAAATTAAAAGTGGGAGCTGAAAGTATAAACATTAGAAAGTTAAAGTGTCAAAAGTTGAAAGTTCAAGCTAAAAGGTGAAACATTATAAAGTTAAAAATGTCAAAAGTTGAAAGCTAAAGCTGAAACATTGTAAAGTTGAAATATGTAAAGTTGAAAGTGGGAGCTAAATGTTAAAATATTAGAAAGTTGAAAGTGTCAAAAGATGAAAGTGGAAGCTGAAAGGTGAAACATTGTAAAGTTGAAAATAACAAAAGTTGAAAGTGGGGGCTGAAAGGTGAAACATTCTAAAGTTGAAAACGTATAAAGTTGAAAGGTGAAGCATTGCAAAGTTGAAAGTGTCAAATATAGAAAGTGGAAGCTGAAAGTTATAATATAAGTAATTTGAAATTCTGTCGAGCATTTTCCTAACCTAAGATAAAGATATGGCAGTTGCGTTGCTGTGGTAAAAAGTCTGGTCGCTCTGGACAGCTCATTTATAAAATAGATTGTTCCCAGTGTCACTATGAGTGAAAAAAACAACCCCCATGTCTCTATCATTTTCCAAAGCTGATATAGGGATATGCCAATTTGGTTGCTATGGTAACCAGTAAGGTTGCTATGGAGGGGTCAATGACATTATATAATGTTCCTTGTGTGACTACAAGTCATTTAGACCAACTCCCTTGTCTCTCTCATTTTCCTAAGCTGAGATAGAGATGTGTCAATTTGGTTGCTATGGTAACCACTATGATGGCTATGGAGGGGTAAGTGACATTATATAATGTTCCCTGTGTGACTACAAGTCATTCAGACCAACTACTGTGTCTCTCTCATTTTCCTAAGCTGAGATAGAGATGTGTCAATTTGGTTGCTATGGTAACCAGTACGGTTGCTATGGAGGGTCAGTGACATATAATGTTCCCTATGTGACTACAAGTCATTTAGACCAACTCCCGTGTCTCCCTCATTTTCCTAAGCTGAGATAAAGATGTGTCAATTTGGTTGCTATGGTAACCAGTATGGTTGCTATGTAGGGGTCAGTGACATTATATAGTGTTCCCTGTGTTACTACAAGTCATTTAGACCAACTCCCGTGTCTCTAGCATTTTCCTAAGCTGAGATAGAGATGTGTCAATTTGGTTGCTATGGTAACCAGTATGGTTGCTATGGAGGCGTAAGTGACATTTTATAATGTTCCCTGTGTGACTACAAGTCATTTAGACCAACTCCCGTGTCTCTCTCATTTTCCTAAGCTGAGATAGCGATGTGTCGATTTGGTTGCTATGGTAACCAGTATGGTTGCTATGGAGGGGTCAGTGACATTATATAGTGTTCCCTGTGTTACTACAAGTCATTTAGACCAACTCCCGTGTCTCTCTCATTTTCCTAAACTGAGAGAGAGATGTGTCAATTTGGTTGCTATGGTAACCAGTATGGTTGCTATGGAGGGGTCAGTGACATTATATAGTGTTCCCTGTGTTACTACAAATCATTTAGACCAACTCCCGTGTCTCTAGCATTTTCCTAAGCTGAGATAGAGATGTGTCAATTTGGTTGCTATGGTAACCAGTATGGTTGCTATGGAGGGTAAGTGACATTATATAATGTTGCCTGTGTGACTACAAGTCATTTAGACCAACTCCCGTGTCTCTCTCTTTTTCCTAAACTGAGATAGAGATGTGTCAATTTGGTTGCTATGGTAACCAGTATGGTTGCTATGTAGGGGTCAGTGACATTATATGATGTTCCCTGTGTGACTACAAGTCATTTTGACCAACTCCTGTGTCTCTGTCGTTTTCCTAGGCTGAGATAAAGATTATCCGGTTTGGTTGCTATGGTAAATAATCTGGTTGCTATGGATGAGTTGGTGACATCATGTTGTAATCTACATTCAACTTAGATCAATATAAAACAACTCCCATGTTTCTACGATGTTCCACTTAGAAGATATTTGACATTCAAAAATAATGTTGAAAAGTGGGCGTGGCTTGATGAATTTATGTTAAATCATAAGTAATGATTGGCTGGATTAGTTATATGCATCCTTAATGTTGCTATGACTCTCCATTGTGAACCAATTACAAAAGCTATTTTATAATAAGATCATATGGGAATCAATTGCCCCATTGAAATGAATGGCAGCAATGCATCTCTATGGCCCATTTTAAGTCTATGGGACAGCCTTAGCCAATCAAATTTCAGTATTCAAATTAGGCCCAGCTGGCTCCAACTGCCACTTTTTTAATCGAGGAGACATTTCTCAGATTTTGACCATGCCTCAAACAAATAAACATTACAGAAGAGCCGTAAGACATATCGAGATGATTCTTTCTTTGTGAGAAGCGGAAGACTTCAATGAAGACTATAATGTAAATTTGATAACGAGATGTGAAAATTTTTTGGAGTTATGGCGAGTTAAAAAAAGCCTTAATGTATTATTTTCAAGCAGTATCTTCTGGGCGAAATGCATTGATCTTAATGGAGCAATTTTCTTCCCTCGTTAAGGTTTAGCACTCCTAGTTTAAAAGCCGTAGGTCATATGAAAGGAACAACTGCATCTATGGAAAGAGGACAAATTTCTCTACTACTTTAATATAAATTTTGTGCATAAATGTTAAAGTTTAGTTTAGGAGAGAGGAATAGAACAAGAAGTTTGAGATGTGAAAAGTTAGAGTGGAAGCTAGAGTGGAGCAGAATTAGGTCAAATTCCAAATTCTTCATTAAACTTAAACTGTGATTAATAAAAATCTGTAAAAGATATGAAAAAGCTGAAAACATATTTTAAAAGCTGAAAATGTGTGGAAGTGTTAAAAATTTGAATGATTGCTCTAGCTGAAAGTATGCTGAAGTTATGAAGGTTGAAAAAAAGCTGAATTTTGAAAGAGATTTGAAATTTTTCCCATTCATTTCAATGGGAAAATTATTTTAAATAAAGTTAAATTTTATAAAAAGTATAAAACATTTTAATAAGAAAAATACAAGCAACCTATTCCAAAAGAAGCTGAACGTTTTGACGTTTGAATGGTGTTTCTAGCATGAAGTATGCTGAAGGAGTTGAAGGTCAAAAAGTGGGAGAATAATAAAAATAATAATAATAATAAATACGTAGGATAACAATAGTGTGAATGCCTCTGCATTCACACTAATAACTAGAAAGTGCATTTCCTAGCGGAAAATGCGTGTGAATGCAGAGAGCTGAAAGAGAATGCTTAAAATTGCTGAATTCCTTGGCTGAACGGTGAAACATTAGAAAGTTAAAAGTGTCAAAAGTTGAAAGTTGAAGCTAAAAAGTGAAACATTGTAATTTGAAAAGTGTCAAAATTTGAAAGCTGAAGCTGAAACATTGTAAAGTTGAAATATGTAAAGTTGAAAGTGGAAGCTGAATGTTAAAATATTAGAAAGTTGAAAGTGTCAAAAGTTGAAAGTGGAAGCTGAAAGGTGAAACATTGTAAAGTTGAAAATATCAAAAGTTGAAAGTGGAGGCTGAAAGGTGAAACATTTTAAAGTTGAAAACGTATAAAGTTGAAAGGTGAAGCTGAAACATTGTAAAGTAGAAATATGTAAAGTTGAAAGTGGAAGCTGAAAGGTAAAACATTAGACAGTTAAAATTGTCAAATTTGAAAGTGTAAGCTGAAAGTTGAAACATAAAAATAAATGTGACACATTGTAAGGTTGAAAATGTCAATCAATTGGGTTGCTATGGTAATAAGTATGGTTGCTATGGAGGGGTCACAGACATAATATATTGTTATCTGTGTGACTACGAGTAAATTAAACCTACCCCATGTCTCTAGCATTTCGCTAAGCTGAGTTAGAGAAATGCCAATTGGGTTGTTATGGTAACACGTCTGGTTGCTATGGAGGGGTCACTAACATCATATAATGTTCCTTGAGTGACTACAGGTAAATTACACCAACCCCTGTGTCTCTAGCATTTTCCTAAGCTGAGATAGAGATATGCCAATTTGGTTGCTATGGTAACCTTATGGTTGCTATGGATGGTTTAGTTACCTCGGTGATTGTTACGGGGGTCATAATTATTGAAACAAACTCACCCCCATGTCTCTAGCACTTTCCTAAGCTGAGGGAGAGATGTGTCAATTTGGTTGCTATAGTAACCAGTATGGTTGCTATGGAGGGGTCAGTGACATTATATAATGTTCCCTGTGTGACAACAAGTCATTTAGACCAACTCCTATGTCTCTCTCATTTTCCTAAGCTGAGAGAGAAATGTGTCAATTTGGTTGCTATGGTAACCAGTATGGTTGCTATGGAGGGGTCAGTGACATTATATAATGTTCCCTGTGTGACTACAAGTCATTTAGACCCACTCCCGTGTCTCTCTCATTTTACTAAGATGAGATAGAGATGTGTCATTTTGGTTGCTATGGTAACCAGTATGGTTGCTATGGAGGAGTCAGTGACATTATATAATGTTCCCTGTGTGACTACAAGTCATTTAGACCAACTCCCGTGTCTCCCTCATTTTCCTAAGCTGAGATAGAGATGTGTCAATTTGGTTGCTATGGTAACCAGTATGGTTGCTATGGAGGGGTATGTGACATTATATAATGTTCCCTGTGTGACTACAAGTCATTTAGTCCAACTCCCGTGTCTCTCTCATTTTCCTAAGTTGAGATAGAGATGTGTCAATTTGGTTGCTATGGTAACCAGTATGGTTGTTATGGAGGGGTCAGTGACATTATATAATGTTCCCTGTGTGACTACAAGTCATTTAGACCAACTCCTGTGTCTCTATCATTTTCCAAAGCTGAGATAGAGATGTGTCATTTGGGTTGCTATGGTTACCAGTATGGTTGCTATGGAGGGGTCATTGACATTATATAATGTTCCCTGTGTGACTATAAGTCAATTAGACCAACTCCGGTGTCTCTAGCATTTTCCTGGGCTGAGATAGAGATGTGTCAATTGGGTTTCTATGGAAATTAATCTGGTTGCTATGGATGAGTTGGTGACGTCATGTTGTAATCTACATTCAACTTAGATCAATATAAAACAACTCCCATGTTTCTACGATGTTCCACTTAGAAGATATTTGACATTCAAAAATGATGTTGAAAAGTGGGCGTGGCTTGATGAATTTTTGTTAAATCAC
>SRMA01000967.1:0-22246 GCA_007224835.1 Danionella cerebrum
TTTATTTTAATATTAAAAAGGGTCACAGATAGGATGCTTCCTTGGGGTACTCCAAGTTCTTGTTCATATCGATCTGATAATGTATTTGTGACTTTGACTCTAAAAAATCTTTTGGCTAAAAAATTCTGGATAAAAATTGGCAGTCGCACTTTAAAATTCATTCCATGTAAATCTTTTAAAATTCCCTGTTTCCAAGTTGTATCGTAGGCTTTTTCTAGATCAAAAAAATACTGCTATTGCATGTTCTTTTCTGATGAAAGCATCTCGAATGTAGCTTTCGAGTGAAACAAGGTGGTCAATTGTACTTCGTCCTTTTCTGAATCCGCATTGGGCGTTGCTGATATGTTTTTCCGATTCCAGCATCCAGACCAGTCGTTCATTGACCATTCTCTCCATGGTTTTACACAGGCAGCTGGTCAGGGCAATAGGCCTATAGTCTGAGGGGTCACTGTGATCCTTTCCAGGCTTTGGAATAGGGATTATTACAGCTTCTTGCCATGTTGGTGGGATATTTCCAGAAATCCAAATGGAGTTGTAGAGCTTAAGCAGTAATCTAAGAACGGTGGAGGGCAGATTTTTAATAAATTGATAGTGGACATCATCTGGACCAACGGCTGAGTCGTGAGATTTCTTCATAGCTTTTTGTAGTTCGTCCAATGTAAAAGGCTGATTATATGGTTCTTCATTATTTGAGGTAAAGTTAATTTGTCCTTTATGTCCATCGTGGAGGGCTCTGAATGCAGCACTGCGATTTTCAACTGAAGAATTACTTTCAAGTGTTTTTGCTATTTCGTTTGCTATTTCTTGCGCTGATGTCAAGATATCATCCTTTTGCTTAATGTGTTGTATTTGTGGACTGGTATTTTTTCCTTTCATTTTCCGAATCAGCTTCCACACTTTAGTTGGTGAAGTATTTGTTGACAAATTGGAAACAAATCTTCTCCAGCTTTCTTTTTTACTTTCATTTATTGTTCTTCTTGCTTGTGCCCTTTCCTTTTTGAGTTTAATAAGATTTTCGGTAGTTGGATGATTAGAGAAACATCTTTCGGCTTTTTTCCTCTTTTTAATAGCCTTCTTGCAATCTTCGTTAAACCATGGAGTTCGTTTAGTGGAGTTTTTCCAGGACGTTTTTGGGATGGATTCTTCAGCTATAGAAATGAGGGTTTTTGCGAAGTTTTCCATAGCATTTGGATCATCTTCAAGGAAACCTGCAAATTTCTCATCACATAGAGCTTTAACATAAGTCCAGTTTGCTCTTTTAATTTGCCACCTTTGCACTTTAAAATCTTCTTCTTGTCCTTTAATTGTTCTAACTAATGGGAAATGGTCACTTCCACATAAATCAGGGTGGACTTTCCAGGATAAGTCTAAAAGGAGTTCGGGCTGACAGATGGTTAGATCGATTGCAGAGTAGGTTCCATGCCCTGGGTGCAGATAAGTGTTTGAACCATCATTTAAAAGACATAAATTGTTATTCTCAATAAAATCTTCTATTTTCTTTCCTTTCGCGTTGCACTGGTTGCTACCCCACAAATAGTTATGACTGTTAAAATCTCCCATTAAAAAGAAAGGGGGAGGAAGTTGGGTAATAAGCTGGTTTAGCTCTGTGTGTTTTATATTTGCATCTGGAGGGATGTAGAGAGAACAAATTGTGATGGTTTTCCTGAGTGTCAATCTTACTGCAGTTACTTGTAGATTACTAGTGAGTTTGATACTGCTGTGAATTAAATCACTGCGTATTAGAATGGATGTTCCTCCAGAAGCACGCTTGTTACTGGGACCAAGGCTGTTCAAAATATTAAAATGTTTGAAAGAAATAGTGTTGTCTTTTGACAGTTGTGTCTCCTGAAGACATACAACAATGGGGTTGATGACAGTAATTAAGCGTTGTAGCTCTGTATAATTAGCCCGAACTCCGCGACAGTTCCACTGAATAATCCGTTTTTCCATCACCTGTTTGGAAGGATGGGGACGTTTGTCTTCATTCTACCTCGGGGGGATGGACTTCGACTAGGGCATTCTTTTTCTTTCATTTCTATATCTTTGGGTTCTTTTATTTTTGTAGGGTCATCCTTGGGATTTGCAGCCCTTTGTTTCTTGCTATTTTTTGTTCCTTTTTCATTTTCAACTGGACTTTGGTCCAGGTGTGTATCCTTGGTAAGTACTTCACTCTGCGTTCCTGAAGTCTTTGTTTTTGAAGGAGCAATATTAGTTTGGGGTTTGTCTTTATGCATCCAAGTGATGTCTGTCTGGCGGTCAATGGATCTTACAGTTTTTCTTACTGCATCAGCAAATGATTTGTTTATACTGAAGAAGGGGGTAGGAGCAACCAATTTCCTTGCTTAAGGGTAACTGATCTTCTTGGTGCATCTAATCTTCTGTATTTCTTTTTCCCGGATCCACATTGGACATTGTTTTGATGCAGCTGAGTGGTCCCCTGAACAATTACAACATTTGGATGGGTTTTCACAGGGTTCCTTGTCATGTCTTTCTTCACCACAGTTACAACAGATGTGTTTATTATTGCAACTGTTTGAACCATGGCCATATTTCTGGCAATTAAAACATCTAAGGGGATTTGGGACAAAGAGGTCCACTGGTACACTTAAGTGTCCGATCAGAAGTTTTTCAGGGATTGTTGGTTTGTTGAAGGTGATAATGTAGGTACTTGTTCTGATTGTTTGTCCTTCTCTTTTGATGATAATTCTCTTTACGTTGGTAACTCCTTGAGGCTTCAGTTCTTCTTGTATTTCTTCTTCATCAACATCTTCAAGTTCTCTGGTGCAGATCACTCCTTTACTATAATTGAGAGTTGGGTGTAGTGATGTCTTCACAGGAACTGTTGCGATCATTTTTGTTTGAAGTAGGTTCTCTGAACTGGCTTTTTTATAACATTCAACAAGAATTTGACCTGATCGCAGTTTTTTTTCTTCTTTAACTGTACCCGCTATACCAGCAATACCTTTCTGGATAGCAAAAGGAGACAGCCTAGTGATTTGATAGTCAGCAGAAGTTGATTCAATAATTATAATTTTTGGCCACTCATCATTTTTCGTCGTTGTGTCAATTTTTCCATTTGGGTTGTCAGTTTCTAAATCCGTCCGATGTCGTTTGTGGTTTGGTTTATTTGCCATATTTTTTAGTTTTCTTGTTCATCATCAGTACTCCTCACCCACCTTGGAGCCCAAAAAATAGGGATGCACAGAGCGGCGGAACTCCAGCAGATTATGCATCAAGGATATACTGATGGTATACTCAAGCCAGTAAAAGCAACGGGTTGCTTTTTATAACTTGATTGACTCTACGCTAAAGTGTCTTATAGATGTTTTAAGATCATTTCTTTGACCAGCCGATTGATTGGATCGAGCCATTCCAACCTCCGTCTAGACGAAGTAGGAGCCAAAGTATCGTGTTGGAAAGGTGGCAGCCGCAGCTAACCAATTTCCTCAAACACCAGGACCTCTTCCTCCGCCGACACAAGCAACTCACGGCTAACAAGTTGCCCCTTACAATGGGGAATCAAAAAAAAAGTTTGTTCTGGATCTTCGCAAGCGGTGTAGTGGTTGTGTCCAAAACATGCAGATGTAAGTGCAGTCTAGATTTAGTGTAACCCTCGTAAGGGGGGCTTAAGGGTTAATCTCTCTTGGCCCAGGGAGAAGACCCTAGCACTACGGAGGGAAGGAGCGTGCCACTGTTCCTTTCACAGGCTGCCATCGCCAGGATGGGTCCTGCGCCGTACCCGGATTTCCGAAGTGTAGATTGATCCATAGTTCTCAAGAACCGGAAAAAGAGCAAATATTCCGTCAAAAGTGCCATGTCAAAATACAGATCATGTGATGCCAGCGCATCATTTTGAGCAGTTTTATTGTGTTAAAAGGCATCTCAGAAAGAGAATAAAATAATCTGAAATCATGCGCTACACTTCGAAGTGTAGATTGATCCATAGTTCTCAAGAACCGGAAAAAGAGCAAATATTCCGTCAAAAAAAGCCATGTCAAAATACAGATCATGTGATGCCAGCGCATCATTTTGAGCAGTTTTATTGTGTTAAAAGGCATCTCAGAAAGAGAATAAAATAATCTGAAATCATAAGCTACACTTCCGAAGTGTAGATTGATCCATAGTTCTCAAGAACCGGAAAAAGAGCAAATATTCCGTAAAGAAGTGCCATGTCAAAATACAGATCATGTGATGCCAGCGCATCATTTTGAGCAGTTTTATTGTGTTAAAAGGCATCTCAGAAAGAGAATAAAAATAATCTGAAATCATGCGCTACACTTCCGAAGTGTAGATTGATCCATAGTTCTCAAGAACGGGAAACAGAGCAAATATTCCGTCAAAAAGTGCCATGTCAAAATACAGATCATGTGATGCCAGCGCATCATTTTGAGCAGTTTTATTGTGTTAAAAGGCATCTCAGAAATAGAATAAAAGAATCTGAAATCATGCGCTACACTTCCGAAGTGTAGATTGATCCATAGTTCTCAAGAACCGGAAAAAGAGCAAAAAAACCAAAAAAAAGTGCCATGTCAAAATACAGATCATGTGATGCCAGCGCATCATTTTGAGCAGTTTATTGTGTTAAAAGGCATCTCAGAAAGAGAATAAAATAATCTGATATCATGCTCTACACTTCCGAAGTGTAGATTGATCCATAGTTCTCAAGAACCGGAAAAAGAGCAAATATTCCGTTAAAAGTGCCATGTCAAAATACAGATCATGTGATGCCAGCGCATCATTTTGAGCAGTTTTATTGTGTTAAAGGCATCCCAGAAAGAGAATAAAATAATCTGAAATCATGCGCTACACTTCCGAAGTGTAGATTGATCTATAGTTCTCAAGAACCGGAAAAAGAGCAAATATTCCGTCAAAAAGTGCCATGTCGAAATACAGATCATGTGATGCCAGCGCATCATTTTGAGCAGTTTTATTGTGCTAAAAGGCATCTCAAAGAGAGAATAAAATAATCTGAAATCATGCGCTACACTTCCGAAGTGTAGATTGATCCATAGTTCTCAAGAACCCGGAAAAAGAGCAAATATTCCGTCAAAAAGTGCCATGTCAAAATACAGATCATGTGATGCCAGCGCATCATTTTGAGCAGTTTTATTGTGTTAAAAGGCATCTCAGAAAGAGAATAAAATAATCTGAAATCATGCGCTACACTTCCGAGGAGTAGATTGATCCATAGTTCTCAAGAACCGGAAAAAGAGCAAATATTCCGACAAAAAGTGCCATGTCAAAATACAGATCATGTGATGCCAGCGCATCAATTTGAGCAGTTTTATTGTGTTAAAAGGCATCTCAGAAAGAGAATAAAATAATCCGAAATCATGCGCTACACTTCCGAAGTGTAGATTGATCCATAGTTCTCAAGACCCGGAAAAAGAGCAACTATTCCGTCAAAAAGTGCCATGTCAAAATACAGATCATGTGATGCCAGCGCATCATTTTGAGCAGTTTTATTGTGTTAAAAGGCATCTCAGAAAGAGAATAAATAAATCTGAAATCATGCGCTACACTTCCGAAGTGTAGATTGATCCATAGTTCTCAAGAACCGGAAAAAAAGAGCAAATATTCCGTCAAAAAGTGCCATGTCAAAATACAGATCATGTGATGCCAGCGCGTCATTTTGAGCAGTTTATTGTGTTAAAAGGCATCTCAGAAAGAGAATAAAATAATCTGAAATCATGCGCTACACTTCCGAAGTGTAGATTGATCCATAGTTCTCAAGAAAAAAAAAAAGAGCAAATATTCCGTTAAAAAGTGCCATGTCAAAATACAGATCATGTGATGCCACGGCATCATTTTGAGCAGTTTTATTGTGTTAAAAGGCATCTCAGAAAGAGAATAAAATAATATGAAATCATGCGCTACACTTCCGAAGTGTAGATTGATCCATTGTTCTCAAGAACCGGAAAAAGAGCAAATATTCCGTCAAAAAGTGCCATGTCAAAATACAGATCATGTGATGCCAAGCGCATCATTTTGAGCAGTTTTATTGTGTTAAAAGGCATCTCAGAAAGAGAATAAAATAATCTGAAATCATGCGCTACACTTCCGAAGTGTAGATTGATCCATGGTTCTCAAGAACAGGAAAAAGAGCAAATATTCCGTCAAAAAGTGCCATGTCAAAATACAGATCATGTGATGCCGACGCATCATTTTGAGCAGTTTTATTGTGTTAAAAGGCATCTCAGAAAGAGAATAAAATAATCAGAAATCATGCGCTACACTTCCGAAGTGTAGATTGATCCATAGTTCTCAAGAACCGGAAAAAGAGCAAATATTCCGTTAAAAAGTGCCATGTCAAATACAGATCATGTGATGCCAGCGCATCATTTTGAGCAGTTTTATTGTGTTAAAAGGCATCTCAGAAAGCGAATAAAATAATCTGAAATCGTGCGCTACACTTCCGAAGTGTAGATTGATCCATAGTTCTCAAGAACGGGAAAAAGAGCAAATATTCCGTCAAAAAGTGCCATGTCAAAATACAGATCATGTGATGCCAGCGCATCATTTTTGAGCAGTTTTATTGTGTTAAAAGGCATCTCAGAAAGAGAATAAAATCATCTGAAATCATGCTACACGATAGAAGTTTAGTTGGATCCATAGTTCTCAAGCACCGGGAAAACGAGCAAATATTCCGTCAAAAAGTGCCATGTCAAAATACAGATCATGTGATGCCAGCGCATCATTTTGAGCAGTTTTATTGTGTTAAAAGGCATCCCAGAAAGAGAATAATATAATCTGAAATCATGCGCTACACTTCCGAAGTGTAGATTGATCCATAGTTCTCAAGAACCGAAAAAAGAGCAAATATTCCGTCAAAAAGTGCCATGTCAAAATATAGATCATGTGATGCCAGCGCATCATTTTGAGCAGTTTTATTGTGTTAAAAGGCATCTCAGAAAGAGAATAAAATAATCTGAAACCATGCGCTACACTTCCGAAGTGTAGATTGATCCATAGTTCCCAAGAACCGGAAAAGAGCAAATATTCCGTTAAAAAGTGCCATGTCAAAATACAGATCATGTGATGCCAGCGCATCATTTTGAGCAGTTTTATTGTGTTAAAAGGCATCTCAGAAAGAGAATAAAATAATCTGAAATCAGTCGCTACACTTCCGAAGTGTAGATTGATCCATAGTTCTCAAGAACCGGAAAAGAGCAAATATTCCGGTAAAAAGTGCCATGTCAAAATACAGATCATGTGATGCCAGCGCATCATTTTGAGCAGTTTTATTGTGTTAAAAGGCATCTTAGAGAGAGAATAAAATCATCTGAAATCATGCGCTACACTTCCGAAGTGTAGATTGATCCATAGTTCTCAAGAACTGGAAAGAGAGCAAATATTCCGTCAAAAAGTGCCATGTCAAAATACAGATCATGTGATGCCAGCGCATCATTTGAGCAGTTTTATTGTGTTAAAAGGCATCTCAGAAAGAGAATAAAATAATCTGAAATCATGCTCTACCCTTCCGAAGTGTAGATTGATCCATAGTTCTCAAGAACCGGAAAAAGAGCAAATATTCCGCCAAAAGTGCCATGTCAAAATACAGATCATGTGATGCCAGCGCATCATTTTGAGCAGTTTTATTGTGTTAAAAGGCATCTCAGAAAGAGAATAAAATAATCTGAAATCAAGCGCTACACTTCCGAAGTGTAGATTGATCCATAGTTCTCAAGAAAAGAGCAAATATTCCGTCAAAAAGTGCCATGTCAAAATACAGATCATGTGATGCCAGCTTATCATTTTGAGCAGTTTTATTGTGTTAAAAGGCATCTTAGAGAGAGAATAAAATCATCTGAAATCACGCGCTACACTTCCGAAGTGTAGATTGATCCATAGTTCTCAAGAACCGGAAAAAGAGCAAATATTCCGTCAAAAAGTGCAGTGTCAAAATACAGATCATGTGATGCCAGCGCATCATTTTGAGCAGTTTTATTGTGTTAAAAGGCATCTCAGAAAGAGAATAAATAATCTGAAATCATGCGCTACACTTCCGAAGTGTAGATTGATCCATAGTTCTCAAGAACCGGAAAAAGAGCAAATTATCCGTTAAAAAGTGCCATGTCAAAATACAGATCATGTGATGCCAGCGCATCATTTTGAGTAGTTTTATTGTGTTAAAAGGCATCTCAGAAAGAGAATAAAATAATCTGGAATCATGCACTACACTTCCGAAGTGTAGATTGATCCATAGTTCTCAAGAACCGGAAAAAGAGCAAATATTCCGTCAAAAAGTGCCATGTCAAAATACAGATCATGTGATGCCAGCGCATCATTTTGAGCAGTTTTATTGTGCTAAACGGCATCCCAGAAAGAGAATAAAATAATCTGAAATCATGCGCTACACTTCCGAAGTGTAGATTGATCCATAGTTCTCAAGCACCGGAAAAAGAGCAAATATTCCGCCAAAAAGTGCCATGTCAAAATACAGATCATGTGATGCCAGCGCATCAGTTTGAGCAGTTTTATTGTGTGAAAAGGCATCTCAGAAAGAGAATAAAATAATCTGAAATCATGCGCTACACTTCCGAAGTGTAGATTGATCCTTAGTTCTCAAAAACCGGAAAAAGAGCAAATATTCCGTCAAAAAGTGCCATGTCAAAATACAGATCATGTGATACCAGCGCATCATTTTGAGTAGTTTTATTGTGTTAAAAGGCATCTCAGAAAAAGAATAAAATAATCTGAAATCATGCGCTACACTTCCGAAGTGTAGATTGATCCATAGTTCTCAAGAACCGGAAAAAGAGCAAATATTCCTACAAAAAGTGCCATGTCAAAATACAGATCATGTGATGCCAGCGCATCATTTTGAGCAGTTTTATTGTGTTAAAAGGCATCTCAGAAAGAGAATAAAATAATAATCTGAAATCATGCGCTACACTTCCGAAGTGTAGATTGATCCATAGTTCTCAAGAACCGAAAAAAGAGCAAATATTCCATCAAAAAGTGCCATGTCAAAATACAGATCATGTGATGCCAGCGCATCATTATGAGGAGTTTTATTGTGTTAAAAGGCATCTCAGAAAGAGAATAAAATAATCTGAAATCATGCGCTACACTTCCGAAGTGTAGATTGATCCATAGTTCTCAAGAACCGGAAAAAGAGCAAATATTGCGTCTAAAAGTGCCATGTCAAAATACAGATCATGTGATGCCAGCGCATCATTTTGAGCAGTTTTATTGTGTTAAAAGGCATCTCAGAAAGAGAATAAAATCATCTGAAATCATGCGCTACACTTCCGAAGTGTAGATTGATCCATAGTTCTCAAGAACCGGAAAAAGAGCAAACATTCCGCCAAAAAGTGCCATGTCAAAATACAGATCATGTGATGCCAGCGCATCATTTTGAGCAGTTTTATTGTGTTAAAAGGGATCTTAGAGAGAGAATAAAATAATCTGAAATCATGGGCTACACTTCCGAAGTGTAGATTGATCCATAGTTCTCAAGAACCGGAAAAAGAGCAAATATTCCGTCAAAAAGTGCCATGTCAAAATACAGATCATGTGATACCAGCGCATCATTTTGAGCAGTTTTATTGTGTTAAAAGGCATCTCAGAAAGAGAATAAAATAATCTGAAATCATGCGCCACGCTTCCGAAGTGTAGATTGATCCATAGTTCTCAAGAACCGGAAAAAGAGCAAATATTCCGTCCGAAAGTGCCATGTCAAAATACAGATCATGTGATGCCAGCGCATCATTTTGAGCAGTTTTATTGTGCCAAAAGGCATCTCAGAAAGAGAATAAAATAATCTGAAATCATGCGCTACACTTCCGAAGTGTAGATTGATCCTCAGTTCTCAAGAACCGGAAAAAGAGCAAATATTCCGTCAAAAAGTGCCATGTCAAAATACAGATCATGTGATGCCAGCGCATCATTTTGAGCAGAGTCATTGTGTTAAAAGGCATCTCAGAAAGAGAATAAAATAATCTGAAATCATGCGCTACACTTCCGAAGTGTAGATTGATCCATAGTTCTCAAGAACCGGAAAAAGAGCAAATATTCCGTCAAAAAGTGCCAGGCCAAAATACAGATCATGTGATGCCAGCGCATCATTTTGAGCAGTTTTATTGTGTTAAAAGGCATCTCAGAAAGAGAATAAATCAATCTGAAATCATGCGCTACACTTCCGAAGTGTAGATTGATCCATAGTTCTCAAGAACCGGAAAAAAAGAGCAAATATTCCGTCAAAAAGTGCCATGTCAAAATACAGATCATGTGATGCCGGCGCATCATTTTGAGCAGTTTTATTGTGTTAAAAGGCATCTCAGAAAGAGAATAAAATAATCTGAAATCATGCGCTACACTTCCGAAGTGTAGATTATCCATAGTTCTCAAGAACCGGAAAAAGAGCAAATATTCCGTCAAAAAGTGCCATGTCAAAATACAGATCATGTGATGCCAGCGCATCATTTTGAGCAGACTTATTGTGTTAAAAGGCATCCCAGAAAGAGAATAAAATAATCTGAAATCATGCGCTCCACTTCCGAAGTGTAGATTGATCCATAGTTCTCAAGAACCGGAAAAAGAGCAAATATTCCATAAAAAAGTGCCATGTCAAAATACAGATCATGTGATGCCAGCGCATTATTTTGAGCAGTTCTATTGTGTTAAAAGGCATCTCAGAAAGAGAATAAAATAATCTGAAATCATGCGCTACACTTCCGAAGTGTAGATTGATCCATAGTTCTCAAGAACCGGAAAAAGAGCAAATATTCCGTCAAAAAGTGCCATGTCAAAATACAGATCATGTGATGCCAGCGCATCATTTTGAGCAGTTTTATTGTGTTAAAAGGCATCTTAGAAAGAGAATAAAATAATCTGAAATCATGCGCTACACTTCCGAAGTGTAGATTGATCCATAGTTCTCAAGAACCGGAAAAAGAGCAAATATTCCGTCAAAAAGTCCATGTCAAAATACAGATCATGTGATGCCAGCGCATCATTTTGAGCAGTTTTATTGTGTTAAAAGGCATCTCAGAAAGAGAATAAAATAATCTGAAATCATGCGCTACACTTCCGAAGTGTAGATTGATCCATAGTTCTCAAGAACCGGAAAAAGAGCAAATATTCCGTCAAAAAGTGCCATGTCAAAATACAGATCATGTGATGCCAGCGCATCATTTTGAGCAGTTTTATTGTGTTAAAAGGCATCTCAGAAAGAGAATAAAATAATCTGAAATCATGCGCTACACTTCCGAAGTGTAGATTGATCCATAGTTCTCAAGAACCGGAAAAAGAGCAAATATTCCGTCAAAAAGTGCCATGTCAAAATACAGATCATGTGATGCCAGCGCATCATTTTGAGCAGTTTTATTGTGTTAAAAGGCATCTCAGAAAGAGAATAAAATAATCTGAAATCATGCGCTACACTTCAGAAGTGTAGATTGATCCATAGTTCTCAAGAACCGGAAAAAGAGCAAATATTCCGTCAAAAAGTGCCATGTCAAAATACAGATCATGTGATGCCAGCGCATCATTTTGAGCAATTTTATTGTGTTAAAAGGCATCTCAGAAAGAGAATAAAATAATCTGAAATCATGCGCTACACTTCCGAAGTGTAGATTGATCCATAGTTCTCAAGAACCGGAAAAAGAGCAAATATTCCGTCAAAAAGTGCCATGTCAAAATACAGATCACACTGTAAAAAATTGCTGTAAAAATTACAGGGTTTTTTTTACAGCATTGCGCTGTATTTCATGAATACAGAATATTGCTGTAAAACCGCAATGCATTCTGGGTCCATGTGGTGGATTTCAATATCCGGTTTTCAATACACAGAATATTGCTGTAAATATTCAAATCTTCAGGTGCATTATGGGAAAACCAACCGTTGATGTTTCTGATTCTCAGGCAATAGAGGTAAGTGATTTGTTTATCTTAAACGATCATTTTAACTTCCAGTAATGTCCGTATTTTCAATAGCATTATGTTTGTTTTCTAAGGGCCAGTAATTGTATTACTAACTTTAACTGTCAAAACCTTAAAATGATATACGCGGTGGCGATGCCGAGTTTACCTTTAAACGGCGTCTTTAACTTTAATAAAGTAGAAGGTAATTACGCGGGGGCGTTAGCGTCTGGGTATGGTCACTTTCCGTGCTTTGCTTTGTGAAGCTCGTGAAAAGCAGTGAAGCTCGGAGAAAGCATTGCGGCCGCGTCCCCTGCTCTGGTAGGTTAAAACGGCCTTGATTTCCACTCATTCTACGCCACTCTACAGAATTGTGATTCCTGGGGCAATGTAGCAACATAACATGTTAATTATTTTCATTTTTATTGGAGTAAACACACGCGACTCGCCATCATTCAGTTACGGAGTATGGGAGACATGAAAAAAAGAATCTTTTAAACTGCATATTATTAAATGAAAAGACGCGATTTTTTTTCACTCTGTTGTTGTTTCAAACTTGGTGATGTGGGGAAAACATTGAGAACTGTTGATACCGGCCTGACAATTGCTTAATTATTCGGAGTGTTCACTGCTCAGGCGGAGCACTTTACCAATGTCACGACTTGACAAAAATGATGTGCTCATGCGCGTCACGGTCCAATCATAATGTACCTGTAAAAAAATAATTCCTCAGTCCTTTTTTAATACTGTATTCCTTTTTTGAGGGTGTGTTAGACTAGAGATTGGAGTCAGAAGGGTACGCTGGAGTCACACAGTCTATGTACGGCGATTCAGTCATCAAGCTATTCTCAGAACCAAAACGATCTTATATTAACTTAGTCTTTGGAACAAGTTAGCTAGTTAGCATTATTTTTCATTTCGTTTGTCGCTTTTTAGTTTGAACTAAAATAAACGCGCGCCTTTTTTCCCGCGCCTATGTTCTCAGCGCATTCTGAAGAGATTTTGAGAGTATTATCCACTCGAAAATACGAGTGAAATGAATTGCCAGTTTTGCTATTATCAATGCGATTCTGTTTTTGCTTATGTACGGCATATGAAATTACATAGGAATGTGCCAAATGCAAATTTTAAATGTGGAATACCCTCATGTAAATCGGCTTTCAGAAATTTCAATGCTTTTAAATCACACACACATCGTTATCATGCTGGGAAACCACCAGGGCATATGGCTCAACATAGCGTGAACGTTTCTGGTTTTAAATGCCACGTGGAATTTTGCTCTGTACAGTGTCAGGATCTGACTGCTTTCTTTACACATCTGAAAGGCCATTTGAAAGAGGGCAGAGCAGTTACGTGTCCATTTACAAACTGCACCAAGACATGTTCTGTTCTGTCAACATTTACCTCACATTTGTCTAGAAAGCACAAAGAAAACAGAGACCACAGATTTCTTGATTGTATAATTCAGAGTTCAGGTTGTGACGAAACAAATCAGAAGCATGCTGCTCATTCTGAAAACAGAGTTGAGTCTAATACTTTAGTTGAAAATGCGACGGATGCAATTTACCCAGAACCTATTGATGATGGCATGTTCTTAAAAAATCTGGCCCTGTTTTATCTCAGACTGCAGGCTAAATTTCTGCTTCCGACAACAGTAATACAAAATGTCATCGATGGACTGCAAGAAATACATGAAATAAGTCTGTCAAATGTGCTGAAGAAACTGCAGGATAAACTGATTTTACTTGGAGTTCAGCAAACTGAAGTGGTTACACTTATTGATGAAATCAAAGAAAATGATCTTCTAAGCTTGTGCAACTCTCATGAACTAAAAACTGATCAGAGGAGGAAAACAGTTTTTAAACAACGCTTCAGCTACATTGAGCCTGTTCCCATATGCTTAGGAAATAATGACGCTGGGAAAGAATGTTTTGCACAGTATATTCCAATTAAAAAAACCATTGCTGGCCTTTTCAATAGTGCATCAATGAGAGAGCAGCACAGCCAAACACACTCACAGCTGCAGAAAAATGAAAATTTTAAGGACATATGGGATGGAAAAGCAATAGCAGAAAATTCTTTGCTTAAGATAGATCCCAAGACATTGGGTTTGATTCTTTATCAAGACTCATTTGAAGTTGTCAATCCTTTAGGGTCAGGAAGGAAAAAGCACAAAGTGTTGGCAGTTTATCTCACTCTAGGAGATATTTTACCACATAATCGCTCAACCACTGACCATCTTCAACTTGTTTTGCTTTGCAGAGAGAAAGATTTTCAGTATTTTGGTCAAAGCTGTGTACTGGGGCAGTTGATTAAAGATCTCAAAGACCTTGAGGTGAGTGGCATCCAAATTGCCAATGGAGAGACTAGGAAGGCAGTTGTCTGTGCCATTGCAGGAGATAATTTGGGCTCACATACTATTGGAGGTTTTGTTGAAAATTTCAGCAACAGTACTTTCTTTTGCAGGTATTGTGAAATAGATCGCATGACTTTTGTTGCTGATCCACTTGCCAAGGGACCCCTTAGAACTGTGAATTCATATCAAGGTAATGTCCAAGAACACAATATTGAACAGAAAAAGGGAATCAAATTTGACTCACCTTTCAATGGATTAACACATTACCATGTCTGTCAGCCAGGCTTACCTCCATGCATTGGACATGACCTTTTTGAAGGAGTCGTGGCTTATGACCTGGCTTTGTTTATTCAACATCTGGTCAAATTTGAGAAACAGTTTATTTATATTGAACTGAATAGATGGATAAATCAGTTCAGATACCAAGGCAATGACGCACATGATAAGCCATGTGACATTAATCCTGGAAGCGCTAAACTTGGAGGACATGCTGTGCAGAACTGGTGTTTCCTTAGATTATTACCATTGTTAATTGGAGACAAAATTAAAAACCCTTCCGATAATGATGTGTGGCAACTTGTTTTACAGTTGCGAGAGCTGGTGGAGTTGATTTGTGCACCTGTCATTTCTCTTGGACAGATTGGCTATTTGAGGGTAATAATTGAGGAGTATATGTACTCCAGAAAAAAACTATTTCCCAACCATAATCTGAGGCCAAAACATCACTATGTTTGCCATTATCCAGAACTGACAGTGCAGTTTGGCCCTCTTATTCGTCTGTGGACACTCCGATTTGAGAGCAAGCACAACTATTTCAAACAGTGTGCAAGAAAGCTGCACAATTTCAAGAACATCTGCTCAACTCTTGCTGAAAGACACCAGCTACTTCAGGCTTACTTAAGTGCTGGTAGTTTGTTCCCTCCAAACATTGAAGTTGAAAAGGGGACTGACTTTTTCCCATCTGATTACAATGATGACATTAAAGAAGCTGTTTCAGACTTCAACTGTCAGGCTAATACTTTGATTTCACATGAGGTGAAAGTGAAAGGAACCACATACAGGAAAAACATGTTTTTGGTGATAGATCAAGATGAGGATGGAATTGTATTTGGCAAAATCAAAGCCATTCTCATTCAAGAGGATAGTGTCCTCTTTATCACTGAAAAACATAACTCCTATGCTCTCATTGATCAAGGGCTTTATTGCATTTCTGAGGCAAGAAGAAAAGGGCTGTTTTGTGTCAACCAGGAAAACTTATTGGACTACTATCCCTTGCCCATGTATACGCTGTGTGGTCTACCAGTAATTGCTCTTCACCACTCCTTTCCTTCAATAGAATGATGTCTGCAACTATGGGCGAGGAAATTCAAGGAACAATTTCCAAAGTGCTGCCTGGCATTACTGAGGACAAGAAGAAAATATTGCTGCAGAGACTTGTTAACTGGGGAGTGGAGAGCAAAGATGACCTCAAATATGTGGAGGGAGCTCCTGGTGTGGACCTGTCCGATTTACTTCTACCAATTCAGATTCGCAAATTGTTCGACAATTTTAAGACAGGTTATTTAGAATTTTTGTGTACATTTATAATAATTTCTACACACACACACACACACACGCACACACACACACACACCTAAACATGCACACATATATAACTTTTTGTATATGACTTTTTATCATTTCTGTTTCAAATAGCTGGAGAGGAAAATCAACATGAAGACTTTTCACAAAAACCTGCACCATCTTCTTGTGGCACTTTAGACCCCATGAATCCAACCACCTCATCCTCCAGTCCAACCACCTCATACTCCATTTCACTTACTTGGCTTGAGTCGTTTGAGATACCTTGGCACAAAATGCCAAATGAATTACGCATTGCAGTAGCAAACAAAAAAAGACCACAACCCCCGGATCGTCGCAAAATGATTCGCATTATTGTCAATGAAATGAGGAAACGAGAGAAAAATCCTAGCAAATCACAATGCCTTGTTGTTGCTCGTAAAATAGTTTGTCAATACCCAGACAGTTTTTCTGATTTTGATGATTGTGAAAAAAACAAAGAAAATGGATACTACTCCCTCTTGAAACAGCTAAAAACACGTGTAGAGCATTGTAACAGAGAAAACACACTGGCACGGAGACGAACAACGAAAAGAGGAACAGAAACATCTGAGAGACTGCAGAGCAAAGGACCAGCAGCCAGCTATGGATGCAGACAATGGCAGCCTGAGCCTCCCATTCCAAATAGCGATGAGGTGCTTGAAGAGAAAAGGCAAACATTGGAGAATCTGTACCTTCAATATGGCATAAATGGATCAGACCGGAGTGATGTCAGCATTTTAATGAAAGAAACATTCTATTTACAACGAAAGCACATAAATGACACGGATGCCCCCCCTATCAAAGATCTTAAATGCAAATGGCCTTACCTATTTGTGCAAAAGCACATGCATGCACATTTTGAGGAGCTTACCCATGTAGGCATACATAAAACGCTCAACCAGTCCATCCAGGAATATGGGAAAGTCCTTGTTGACTTTTTTAAGACCAAACCCTCAAACAATACTGTAAAGAATGTCTTGTCTGCTGAAGAGGATTTTGAACCTTTAGTTATTAAACTCATCCTGGCACATTTCAAAGAGGATCCAGCTGGACTTCTGCTCCTCGCAGATGTAAGTATTGTGGTTCAAATGTTTGTTTTAATGCTGTAATAGTTTTTCTGGATTTACTGGACTAATTTAAAGTAAACTTTTCCCGTCTACAGCGGTGTGCCACAGCTGCTGACCTCCAAGAAACATATTCAATTCCACAGAGCCCTCGTCTCTTTGTACTTGGTAAGCTGTGATTGGCTAAACTAACTTTTTTCTTAAGAATTTGTATTTTACTTATTATGTATTATATTATGATGTTGTGTTTAACATGTTCCCACTTTTGGTTCAGCCATTTGGACTTTGTTTAATTTGTACTCAAGACAGACTATCAAAAGATTATTAAAATGTATACTACTATCGAACACTGGGTTCATATGGGCACGGAATCTTTTTTACAGCCTCATAGCTTAACCTATTCCTTTCCATTGTCCTTTAATTATTTCTATTTTCCATTTAATACATAAATGTTTCATTGGTAATTCTGTTTATAATAGTACTCGTTAGCTTAGATTACAATATTATAAATTAACTATTTTTATCTGTTCTTTTACTGTTTAGGAGACACCTGGTCTAATGGTCACTGGATGCTCACAATTGAAGGTGAGGTAGTCTGTGAGAGCACTCATCCCAGCTTCCTGTCTGGCCTGGCAATGTTCTTTGCTGCCTTTTATGTGTTTAACCTGGAGTATCCGGAGGAAGCAGCCTGCACAATGGAGTTTATCCAGAGGTAAGAGTCACATTCTAATAACATAATTCCCTGAATATATTGTTCGGTGAGATGTTTGTACAAATTACTGAAACTTATCAAATGTGTCTTGATTCTTTAGAAGATTAATTGGAATTAATCCGGAAAGAGGCACAAAGACTTCCAAAGGACCAAAAATATCCAAAGTAACTGGGAAAGTGGTTCAGAAGAAATGTGTTGCAGTTAATCCACACGTTGCTTCTCTTTTGTGCAAGCTAATGGACTTTCAGTGGAATTTCTGAAATGTAAGAATCATACAAAGTCATACATATTCATCCTTTTTGTTTTACCATACTCTTTCTTAGCTGTAGAGCTCATATGCTTCTCTCTTCTCGTCTTATCTCAACTGTATCTCTCTTCTCATCTGCTCCTCTCTCATCTGTGTCTCAACTGTAGCTCTCTTCTCATCTGCTCCTCTCTCATCTGTATCTCAACTGTATCTCCCTTCTCATCTTCTCCTCTCTTATCTGTATCTCTCTTCTCATCTGCTCCTATCTGATCTTAACAGTGGCTCTCATAGCAGTACATTTTTCTAATAAGCTGTTTTCTTTGTTTCTTTGTAGATTCTCAATGTGGCGAATGGCATCAGGAGCCGAACTGTTCGTTTTTTTCTGGCTTTCCTGTGACCCGTGTGTTCATGTGCTGATTTGATCATTAAAAACAACCATGTGATGGTAATGTTTTTTTGATTATTAAGATAACTGGAAGTGTTTACACTATGTTTTAAATGGTAATGTTTTCCAAAAACTACAAAAAGTTAAGCAAAGAAAAAGACAAATAAATCTATACAATATTGATTTATTTACAAATGTGTGTGTGTGTGTTTGTTTACCACAAGCTATTGATTTGTGTTAATGGAACACAGATAAATGGGAAGACACAAAAAATACAAATCAGAATGTGATAAATTGTGTACAAGTTCTAATAAATAGTGAACTTCTAAACGTTACTCTAAAAAGCATTGATGAATGCAGTTTATACATTTGCTAACTTTTTTATCCTCGAATTATTATCTAGATTGAAACCTGTTGCAAACTCTTGAAATTTATTATTTTGTAGAATAATAATTACGGTAACATGGATGATGTATGCTCAATTTGATTTAACCTAAACTACTAATAACTAAAGACTGATTTTTATCTAAAAAACATATGTGAACATGACCAAAATCTGTTGTGTCGATGTTTGTAAAAGTGTAAATAACAGTTTGATAAAGGGTTCTAATTTCTTGCAGGTCTATTGTTTGTATCTGTAAGCCTGTACTTTCTTAAATCTAATTACATTATTTAAATATAATATGTACATTAAATCACAGCTGTTGTGCTGTAAAAACTACAGCATTTATGTAAACCATGCTGCCAGCAGTAAGCTGTAAAAAAATTAAAAAGCATGGTTTACCTGTATTTTTAAAAAACAAAACAATGCTGTAAAAATAAAAATACAGCAGTGGTGCTGCAAAAATTACAGCATTTCCCTGGCAACCCTGCTGCCAGCATTGTGCTGTAAATTGTTGAAAATACAGGTTTTACCTGTAATTTCAAAATACAAAAAAATGCTGTAAAATAAACATACAGCAGTGGTGCTGTAAAAATTACAGCATTTCCCTGGCAACCCTGCTGCCAGCATTATGCTGTAAATTTTACAATAAATTTTTAACAGTGCATGTGATGCCAGCGCATCAATTTGAGCAGTTTTATTGTGTTAAAAGGCATCTCAGAAAGAGAATAAAATAATCTGAAATCATGCGCTACACTTCCGAAGTGTAGATTGATCCATAGTTCTCAAGAACCGGAAAAAGAGCAAATATTCCGTCAAAAGGTGCCATGTAAAAATACAGATCATGTGATGCCAGCGCATCATTTTGAGCAGTTTTATTGTGTTAAAAGGCATCTCAGAAAGAGAATAAAATAATCTGAAATCATGCGCTACACTTCCGGTGTAGATTGATCCATAGTTCTCAAGAACCGGAAAAAGAGCAAATATTCCGTCAAAAAGTGCCATGTCAAAATACAGATCATGTGATGCCAGCGCATCATTTTGAGCAGTTTTATTGTGTTAAAAGGCATCTCAGAGAGAATAAAATAATCTGAAATCATGCGCTACACTTCCGAAGTGTAGATTGATCCATAGTTCTCAAGAACCGGAAAAAGAGCAAATATTCCGTCAAAAAAGGCCATGTCAAAATGCAGATCATGTGATGCCAGCGCATCATTTTGAGCAGTTTTATTGTGTTAAAAGGCATCTCAGAAAGAAAATAAAATAATCTGAAATCATCGCTACACTTCCGAAGTGTAGATTGATCCATAGTTCTCAAGAACCGGAAAAAGAGCAAATATTCCGTTAAAAAGTGCCATGTCAAATACAGATCATGTGATGCCAGCGCATCATTTTGAGCAGTTTTATTGTGTTAAAAGGCATCTCAGAAAGAGAATAAATAATCTGAAATCATGCGCTACACTTCCGAAGTGTAGATTGATCCATAGTTCTCAAGAACCGGAAAAAGAGCAAATATTCCGTCAAAAAGTGCATGTCAAAATACAGATCATGTGATGCCAGCGCATCATTTTGAGCAGTTTTATTGTGTTAAAAGGTATCTCAGAAAGAGAATAAAATAATCTGAAATCATGCGCTACACTTCGAAGTGTAGATTGATCCATAGTTCTCAAGAACCGGAAAAAGAGCAAATATTCCGTTAAAAAGTCCCATGTCAAAATACAGATCATGTGATGCCAGCGCATCATTTTGAGCAGTTTATTGTGTTAAAAGGCAGCTCAGAAAGAGAATAAAATAATCTGAAATCATGCGCTACACTTCCGAAGTGTAGATTGATCCATAGTTCTCAAGAGCAGGAAAAAGAGCAAATATTCCGTCAAAAAGTGCCATGTCAAAATACAGATCATGTGATGCCAGCGCATCATTTTGAGCAGTTTTATTGTGTTAAAAGGCATCTCAGAAAGAGAATAAAATAATCTGAAATCATGGCTACACTTCCGAAGTGTAGATTGATCCATAGTTCTCAAGAACCGGAAAAAAAGAGCAAATATTCCGTCAAAAAGTGCCATGTCAAAATACAGATCATGTGATGCCAGCGCATCATTTTGAGCAGTTTTATTGTGTTAAAGGCATCTCAGAAAGAGAATAAAATAATCTGAAATCATGCGCTACACTTCCGAGGTGTAGATTGATCCATAGTTCTCAAGAACCGGAAAAAGAGCAAATATTCCGTCAAAAGTGCCATGTCAAAATACAGATCATGTGATGCCAGCGCATCATTTTGAGCAGTTTTATTGTGTTAAAAGGCATCTCAGAAAGAGAATAAAATAATCTGCAACCATGCGCCACACTTCCGAAGTGTAGATTGATCCATAGTTCTCAAGAACCGGAAAAAGATCAAATATTCCGTCAAAAAGTACCATGTCAAAATACAGATCATGTGATGCCAGCGCATCATTTTGAGCAGTTTTTATTGTGTTAAAAGGCATCTCAGAAAGAGAATAAAATAATCTGAAATCATGCGCTACACTTCCGAAGTGTAGATTGATGCATAGTTCTCAAGAACGGGAAAAAGAGCAAATATTCCGTCAAAAAGTGCCATGTCAAAATACAGATCATGTGATGCCAAAGCATCATTTTGAGCAGTTTTATTGTGTTAAAAGGCATCTCAGAAAGAGAATAAAATAATCTGAAATCATACGCTACACTTCCGAAGTGTAGATTGATACATAGTTCTCAAGAACCGGAAAAAGAGCAAATATTCCGTCAAAAAGTGCCATGTCAAAATACAGATCATGTGATGCAAGCGCATCATTTTGAGCAGTTTTATTGTGTTAAAAGGCATCTCGAAAAGAGAATAAAATAATCTGAAATCATGCGCTACACTTCCGAAGTGTAGATTGATCCATAGTTCTCAAGACCCGGAAAGAGAGCAAATATTCCGTCAAAAAGTGCCATGTCAAAATACAGATCATGTGATGCCAGCGCATCATTTTGAGCAAGTTTATTGTGTTAAAAGGCATCTCAGAAAGAGAATAAAATAATCTGAAATCATGCGCTACACTTCCGAAGTGTAGATTGATCCATAGTTCTCAAGAACCGGAAAAAGAGCAAATATTCGTCAAAAAGTGCCATGTCAAAATACAGATCATGTGATGCCAGCGCATCATTTTGAGCAGTTTTATTGTGTTAAAAGGCATCTCAGAAAGAGAATAAATAAATCTGAAATCATGCGCTACACTTCCGAAGTGTAGATTGATCCATAGTTCTCAAGAACCGGAAAAAGAGCAAATATTCCGTTAAAAGTGCCATGTCAAAATACAGATCATGTGATGCCAGCGCATCATTTTTGAGCAGTTTTATTGTGTTAAAAGGCATCTCAGAAAGAGAATAAAATAATCTGAAATCATGCGCTACACTTCCGAAGTGTAGATTGATCCATAGTTCTCAAGAACCGGAAAAAGAGCAAATATTCCGTAAAAAGTGCCATGTCAAAATACAGATCATGTGATGCCATCGCATCATTTTGAGCAGTTTTATTGTGTTAAAAGGCATCTCAGAAAGAGAATAAAATAATCTGAAATCATGCGCTACACTTCCGAAGTGTAGATTGATCCATAGTTCTCAGAACGGAAA
>SRMA01000968.1:0-16327 GCA_007224835.1 Danionella cerebrum
AATGGTCCAAGATTCGGTTTCCACGAGTGTTTATTGTGATGTGTTGGAAGTATTTGGGTGTTATTTTCTTGAAGTTGGCGTTATTAAAGTCCCCTACTATGATGAACGCGGCTTCCGGGTGTGTGGTTTCCTGCATGGTTATATTGTCATACAGATCCCTGAGCGCTTGCTCTGTGTTGGCTTGTGGTGGAATATAAACAGCCGTGATTATGACCGCTGTAAACTCCCTCGGTAACCAGAATGGGCGACACAGAAGCATGAGGTATTCCAAATCGGGAGAGCAGAAATGTTTAATACGGTGAATGTTCCTCTCATCGCACCACGAGTTGTTGATAAAGAAACAAACACCTCCACCTCTGCTTTTCCCCGTGGGCTCTCTCGATCTGTCCGCGCGGTGCACGGAAAACTTTGAGAGTTCAATGGCCGAATCTGGAACCTCTGCGGATAACCAGGTTTCTGTGATGCAAATAATGCAGCAGTCCCGTGCTTCTCGTTGGTGTAAAGTCCGAGCATGCAGCTCACAAAGTTTGTTGTCCAGTGAATTCACGTTGGCCAGCAGGATGGTGGGAAGCGGAGGGCGAGAGATACGGCGTCTCAGTCTGACGAGGACCCCTGCCCGCTTTCCTCTTTTCCTGCGTTTCCTTCGTCGTGGTCGTGCGTTCCAAACAAGGGGCTCCGTTGCCGTGTTTGTAAACAACGCACCGGCATTGAGAAATCCAAAGTCCGGTTTCCGATGCGCGACGAACGAGCCAATCTCCAGCAGTGTGTTTTTGTCATATGTGATGATTGGGTTTGCCTCCAGCACAAAAAACAGACCAGAAACAAGTAAAACAAACAAAAGTCTGCAAAGTTTTGTCGGAGCTCGCAACACGGCAGCCATCCTCGGCGCCATCTTGATTCATCTATTATAAAATGTATTTAAAACTACAGTGGCAAAATTCGACGCATATTCGCTACTCGATACAGTCGACATATTTCACAAGCGCTAGCACTGTGGCTTTACGTCCAAAGGTCACTAGTTCGAGGCTAGCGGGCGGGTTCTTGAGGCGGAGCTTGCACATACTTCCGTGGGTTGCCTGTAGGTCCGTGGCCACAGATGCTAATGAGTGAAGTGTGAAAAGAGTGATTTCTCTCTCTCTCTCTCTCTCTCTCTCTCTCTCTCTCTCTCTCTCTCTCTCTCTCTCCCTAGTAGAAATGCTTTACAGAGTCAGTAAAAGCACAGGGTTCTCTCCGCGCCGCGACTGCGATGGCGTGTCTGTGTGAATTCGTGAAGGCCAATAAATTGCGTTGGTGTTCTGCCTTTGACATGCGCTGTCTTTTAAACAGAGTCTGCTTTTACTTGTTCCCTTAGATTCTCCTGGTGAAATTCCGGCGGTGGCGGTGTCCGTTTTGACGAGTTGATTTCTTCTGCTCGTCGCAGTCAGCAGGACAATGCCAGAAACACACAACCAACGTCAGCGAGAGATGTGCGTGTGTTTATGAGAGCCGACCGCACTCCGAAAGCCCCACTCAAGACTCACTCCGAGAACAACATACGGGTAAAGTGCACGCGATGCCAGGCTGCCCAATAACGGAAAGAGGGCAGATTTGGTGTCCAGCACACGTTTTGTTCGATGCGTTTGTAAAATGTACATATTGTTTATGGTAAAATGTTAAAAATGTAAAAAAATAAAGAAACCAAAACAATCTTAGCTCATTTTTTGTACGTGTTTCATCTATGATTCGTACATTGGATATTGTGATTTTCTCGGGACCGTCGTAGAAGTGATCATTTTGAAGTGTTTTGAACATTTCTTATATTTTTTCAATTTAACAAGAAATCAGTCGCACTAAGAGAAAAACTAAAGTGTTGCCTATAAATGTTTACCGTTTACTGCCTGGTTCGTTCATTGTCTGTATTCGTTGTGAAAATTAATGAACGCGATCTGTGTCTTTGCAGAAGAGTATCCTTCAATCGTAATCCGCTCATACGAGGTGTCAAAGCGGTGGCCCTTTGCATCAATCGGTACCCAGGAAGCAGCTCTCGCGTTTCCCAAATCCATCTTCCCCTTTCAGAGTCAAAGGCTTATGGTGCCGGTGCACGTTTCCAGCGCCGTTTGGGAAGATTGCGGGGTACGCCCTAGAATTGAGCAAATTCAATGATCTCGACGCATGTTTTTGCTCCAGTGGAGTAAACCGGAGAAAACCCGCTCACGAGAATGAGCAAGTTCCTTTTGGAAGAGCCCCGGCTGGCCTCGAACCAGCAACCTTCTCACTAAAAGAGGAACAGCGATACCCGGCGTGCCACTCGCAACAAATCATCTGCAATGTATTCACGCGAGAAAAATGAGATGGAGAAAAAAACAAAAAAAACAACGGACAAGCCTCTGTCACCCAAAAGCCCGTCGCTGACACAGCTACACCGGCGTGATGCTGATGACGAGTCCCACCCCGACTCATCATGGTCAAAATGTAAAGTGCCCTCGCATTGGTTACGTACTCAATGGCATTGAGCACCTAACAAATGTTCTAAGGCATGCGCGGTAATGAATATCGAAACACACATGCGCGATGACATGCGCTGTCTTTTAAACAGAGTCTGCTTTTACTTGTTCCCTTAGATTCTCCTGGTGAAATTCCCACGGTGGCGTTGTCCGTTTTGACGAGTTGATTTCTTCTGCTCGTCGCAGTCAGCAGGACAATGCCAGAAACACACAGCCAACGTCAGCGAGAGATGTGCGTGTGTTTATGAGAGCCGACCGCACTCCGAAAGCCACACTCAAGACTCACTCAGAGAACAACATACGGGTAAAGTGCACGCGATGCCAGGCTGCCCAATAACGGAAAGAGAGCAGATTTGGTGTCCAGCACACGTTTTGTTCGATGCGTTTGTAAAATGTACAAATTGTTTATGGTAAAATGTTAAAAATGTAAAAAAATAAAGAAACCAAAACAATCTTAGCTCACTTTTTGTACGTGTTTCATCTATGATTCGTACATTGGATATTGTGATTTTCTCGGGACCGTCGTAGAAGTGATCATTTTGAAGTGTTTTGAACATTTCTTATATTTTTTTCAATTTAACAAGAAATCAGTCGCACTAAGAGGAAAACTAAAGTGTTGCCCATAAATGTTTACCCGTTTACTACCTCGTTCATTGTCTGTATTCGTTGTGAAAATTAATGAACGCGATCTGTGTCTTTGCAGAGAAGAGTATCCTTCAATCGTAATCCGCTCATACGAGGTGTCAAAGCGGTGGCCCTTTGCATCAATCGGTACCCAGGAAGCAGCTCTGGCGTTTCCCAAATCCATCTTCCCTTTTCAGAGTCAAAGGCTTATGGTGCCGGTGCACGTTTCCAGCGCCGTTTGGGAAGATTGCGGGGTACGCCCTAGAATTGAGCAAATTCAATGATCTCGACGCATGTTTTTGCTCCAGTGGAGTAAACCGGAGAAAACCCGCTCACGAGAATGAGCAAGTTCCTTTTGGAAGAGCCCCGGCTGGCCTCGAACCAGCAACCTTCTCACTAAAAGAGGAACAGCGATACCCGGCGTGCCACTCGCAACAAATCATCTGCAATGTATTCACGCGAGAAAAATGAGATGGAGAAAAAAAACAAAAAAAAACAACGGACAAGCCTCTGTCACCCAAAAGCCCGTCGCTGACACAGCTACACCGGCGTGATGCTGATGACGAGTCCCACCCCGACTCATCATGGTCAAAATGTAAAGTGCCCTCGCATTGGTTACGTACTCAATGGCATTGAGCACCTAACAAATGTTCTAAGGCATGCGCGGTAATGAATATCGAAACACACATGCGCGATGACATGCGCTGTCTTTTAAACAGAGTCTGCTTTTACTTGTTCCCTTAGATTCTCCTGGTGAAATTCCAGCGGTGGCGTTGTCCGTTTTGACGAGTTGATTTCTTCTGCTCGTCGCAGTCAGCAGGACAATGCCAGAAACACACAGCCAACGTCAGCGAGAGATGTGCGTGTGTTTATGAGAGCCGACCGCACTCCAAAAGCCACACTCAAGACTCACTCAGAGAACAACATACGGGTAAAGTGCACGCGATGCCAGGCTGCCCAATAACGGAAAGAGAGCAGATTTGGTGTCCAGCACACGTTTTGTTCGATGCGTTTGTAAAATGTACAAATTGTTTATGGTAAAATGTTAAAAATGTAAAAAAATAAAGAAACCAAAACAATCTTAGCTCACTTTTTGTACGTGTTTCATCTATGATTCGTACATTGGATATTGTGATTTTCTCGGGACCGTCGTAGAAGTGATCATTTTGAAGTGTTTTGAACATTCTTATATTTTTTTCAATTTAACAAGAAATCAGTCGCACTAAGAGGAAAACTAAAGTGTTGCCCATAAATGTTTACCCGTTTACTACCTCGTTCGTTCATTGTCTGTATTCGTTGTGAAAATTAATGAACGCGATCTGTGTCTTTGCAGAGAAGAGTATCCTTCAATCGTAATCCGCTCATACGAGGTGTCAAAGCGGTGGCCCTTTGCATCAATCGGTACCCAGGAAGCAGCTCTCGCGTTTCCCAAATCCATCTTCCCTTTTCAGAGTCAAAGGCTTATGGTGCCGGTGCGCGTTTCCAGCGCCGTTTGGGAAGATTGCGGGGTACGCCCTAGAATTGAGCAAATTCAATGATCTCGACGCATGTTTATGCTCCAGTGGAGTAAACCGGAGAAAACCCGCTCACGAGAATGAGCAAGTTCCTTTTGGAAGAGCCCCGGCTGGCCTCGAACCAGCAACCTTCTCACTAAAAGAGGAACAGCGATACCCGGCGTGCCACGCCCAACAAATCATCTGCAATGTATTCACGCGAGAAAAATGAGATGGAGAAAAAAAACAAAAAAAAACAACGGACAAGCCTCTGTCACCCAAAAGCCCGTCGCTGACACAGCTACACCGGCGTGATGCTGATGACGAGTCCCACCCCGACTCATCATGGTCAAAATGTAAAGTGCCCTCGCATTGGTTACGTACTCAATGGCATTGAGCACCTAACAAATGTTCTAAGGCATGCGCGGTAATGAATATCGAAACACACATGCGCGATGACGTACTCAATAGTATTGAGGGCGTAATCAATGTTCATACGCGCATGCGCGGTGATGGATTTTGAAACTCCCATACCCTGTGATTGGGTTTTAAAGTCTATGGTTAAAACCATAGATATTTTATAATTAGACAAGTGTTCTTTGAAAAGACATAACAATTATACTGACACGAAATACTGTTTTTACTCTGATGATCCCGATTCGTTTGATCACTCGTTTTGGAAGTGCATAAATACAGCAGTTTGTGAAATTCGAATTTAAGTAATTGTATTGTTGATATTCATATTATTATTTGCTATTGTTGTTGTTCTAATGCTGTTTATTTCTTTATTTTAAATACCTTTTTATTGTATACATTTATTTTATTTAACAATATGAAGCCGTGCGAAAGAAAAAAAAAAAGTGCGCATCCTCTTCCCTCACCGCAAATCCACACAGACTTCAGACACATCAGTGAGCTGCCGCCCCGCTCACAGCCAATTGTGACGTCGTGCGCTCATTATAAATGGCCTATTATGCGGTGCATTTAAGTTGACGGTGACCGGAAATATTCAGGGTCTCCCCCAACACTCTGTTCGCGAGCAGCGCGTGATTCTCGGTGGGCTTAAGCTCTCAGGTCATTTGGTTCCTCGTCTCGACGGAGTAGATTCAAGGTTTGCTCAAACAGGGACCTATGCAAATGACGTTCAACTCTATTGGTTGCGTCGTCACGCTCGTCATTCTCGTCACGCCTGACTGATAAACGTTTGTTTAGACTTGATGTGTCTGGTTTTACTTGCCTAAGAAATGCTTTTGTCTTTTATTTGAAGCTCGTGGTTAACTGGACGCTTAACCACTTCAACAGATTCGTGCTATGTATTTGTGTTTTTTCTTTTCAGAGGTTCGCCACCTGAGGGCGCACACGCTCCAAAAACCGCAGAGAGAGAAAGAGAAAGAGAGAGAGAGAGAGAGAGAGGGCCAGGTTTGAGTAACGTTTTTTTGTTCAATTTCTCTCTGATCTCTTGGTCACTTTTGATAAATTACTGCTTGTGGGAGATTTTAATATTCATGTAGATGAACCAGGTGATGCCCTTGGACTGTCATTTATAGACCTAGTAAATTCATTTGGGGTTCAACAAAACATTTCCAGACCACCTCATAGTCTTATTAGGGAAATATACACCACTTATTAATTAATTTTTTCCTCTTTTTCGAGTTTCAACTTGTTGGTTTACTGTAAAGCTGCTTTGAGACACTGTCCGTTGTGAAAAGCGCTATATAAATAATCAAACTTGAACTTGTGTGCTATTGCGGCTGTGTTTAATTGAAAAAAAAAGGGATAGAGACAAGAAAATTCGAGACTTGTCTTTTTTTCTCTCTAAAGATGGGTTGCAGCTATAACTACAGTGACAAAATTTAGCTTTGAGAGCAAAACTGACATTCCAAATGTGTCCGTGACTGCGGCCCTTTGGGCCTGTGCTAAGGCTGTTCTTTACAGTCGACGCATTTCACAAGAGCTAGCACTGTGGCTTTTCATCAAAAGGTCACTAGTTCGAGGCTAGCGGGCGGCTCCTGCTGGTTACAGATGCTAATGAGCCAAGTACGGGTTTCTTTTTCAGAAAGCAGCAGAAACGAAGGCTGTGACAGTGATTTCTCTCTCTCTCTCTCTCTCTCTCCCTAGTAGAAATGCTTTACAGAGTCAGTAAAAGCACAGGGTTCTCTCCACGCCGCGACTGCGATGCGTGTCTGTGTGAATTCGTGAAGGCCAATAAATTGCGTTGGTGTTCTGCCTTTGACATGCGCTGTCTTTTAAACAGAGTCTGCTTTTACTTGTTCCCTTAGATTCTCCTGGTGAAATTCCCGCGGTGGCGTTGTCCGTTTTGACGAGTTGATTTCTTCTGCTCGTCGCAGTCAGCAGGACAATGCCAGAAACACACAGCCAACGTCAGCGAGAGAGGCGCGTGTGTTTATGAGAGCCGACCGCACTCCGAAAGCCACACTCAAGACTCACTCAGAGAACAACATACGGGTAAAGTGCACGCGATGCCAGGCTGCCCAATAACGGAAAGAGAGCAGATTTGGTGTCCAGCACACGTTTTGTTCGATGCGTTTGTAAAATGTACAAATTGTTTATGGTAAAATGTTAAAAATGTAAAAAAATAAAGAAACCAAAACAATCTTAGCTCACTTTTTGTACGTGTTTCATCTATGATTCGTACATTGGATATTGTGATTTTCTCGGGACCGTCGGTAGAAGTGATCATTTTGAAGTGTTTTGAACATTTCTTATATTTTTTTCAATTTAACAAGAAATCAGTCGCACTAAGAGAAAAACTAAAGAGTTGCCTATAAATGTTTACCCGTTTACTACCTCGTTCGTTCATTGTCTGTATTCGTTGTGAAAATTAATGAGCGCGATCTGTGTCTTTGCAGAGAAGAGTATCCTTCAATCGTAATCCGCTCATACGAGGTGTCAAAGCGGTGGCCCTTTGCATCAATCGGTACCCAGGAAGCAGCTCTCGCGTTTCCCAAATCCATCTTCCCTTTTCAGAGTCAAAGGCTTATGGTGCCGGTGCACGTTTCCAGCGCCGTTTGGGAAGATTGCGGGGTACGCCCTAGAATTGAGCAAATTCAATGATCTCGACGCATGTTTTTGCTCCAGTGGAGTAAACCGGAGAAAACCCGCTCACGAGAATGAGCAAGTTCCTTTTGGAAGAGCCCGGCTGGCCTCGAACCAGCAACCTTCTCACTAAAAGAGGAACAGCGATACCCGGCGTGCCACTCGCAACAAATCATCTGCAATGTATTCACGCGAGAAAAATGAGATGGAGAAAAAACAAAAAAAAACAACGGACAAGCCTCTGTCACCCAAAAGCCCGTCGCTGACACAGCTACACCGGCGTGATGCTGATGACGAGTCCCACCCCGACTCATCATGGTCAAAATGTAAAGTGCCCTCGCATTGGTTACGTACTCAATGGCATTGAGCACCTAACAAATGTTCTAAGGCATGCGCGGTAATGAATATCGAAACACACATGCGCGATGACGTACTCAATAGTATTGAGGGCGTAATCAATGTTCATACGCGCATGCGCGGTGATGGATTTTGAAACTCCCATACCCTGTGATTAGGTTTTAAAGTCTATGGTTAAAACCATAGATATTTTATAATTAGACAAGTGTTCTTTGAAAAGACATAACAATTATACTGACACGAAATACTGTTTTTACTCTGATGATCCCGATTGGTTTGATCACTCGTTTTGGAAGTGCATAAATACAGCAGTTTGTGAAATTCGATTTTAAGTAATTGTATTGTTGATATTCATATTATTATTTGCTATTGTTGTTGTTCTAATGCTGTTTATTTCTTTATTTTAAATACATTTTTATTTTATACATTTATTTTATTTAACAATATGAAGCCGTGCGAAAGAAAAAAAAAAGTGCGCATCCTCTTCCCCGCACCGCACATCCACACAGACTTCAGACACATCAGTGAGCTGCCGCCCCGCTCACAGCCAATTGTGACGTCGTGCGCTCATTATAAATGGCCTATTATGCAGTGCATTTAAGTTGACGGTGCACGGAAATATTCAGGGTCTCCCCCAACACTCTGTTCGCGAGCAGCGTGTGATTCTCGGTGGGCTTAAGCTCTCGGGTCATTTGGTTCCTCGTCTCGACGGAGTAGATTCAAGGTTTGCTCAAACAGGGACCTATGCAAATGACGTTCAGCTCTATTGGTTGCGTCGTCACGCTCGTCATTCTCGTCACGCCTGACTGGTAAACGTTTGTTTAGACTTGATGTGTCTGGTTTTACTTGCCTAAGAAATGCTTTTGTCTTTTATTTGGAGCTCGTGGTTAACTGGACGCTTAACCACTTCAACAGATTCGTGCTGTGTATTTGTGTTTTTGCTTTTCAGAGGTTCGCCACCTGAGGGCGCACACGCTCCAAAAACCGCAGAGAGAGAAAGAGAAAGAGAGAGAGAGAGAGAGGGCCAGGTTTGAGTAACGTTTTTTGTTCAATTTCTCTCTGATCTCTTGGTCACTTTTGATAAATTACTGCTTGTGGGAAATTTTAATATTCATGTAGATGAACCAGGTGATGCCCTTGGACTGTCATTTATAGACCTAGTAAATTCATTCGGGGTTCAACAAAACATTTCCAGACCACCTCATAGTCTTATTAGGGAAATATACACCACTTATTAATTAATTTTTTCCTCTTTTTAGAGTTTCAACTTGTTGGTTTACTGTAAAGCTGCTTTGAGACACTGTCCGTTGTGAAAAGCGCTATATAAATAATCAAACTTGAACTTGTGTGCTATTGCGGCTGTGTTTAATTGAAAAAAAAGGGATAGAGACAAGAAAATTCGAGACTTGTCTTTTTTTCTCTCTAAAGATGGGTTGCAGCTATAACTACAGTGACAAAATTTGGCTTTGAGAGCAAAACTGACATTCCAAATGTGTCCGTGACTGCGGCCCTTTGGGCCTGTGCTAAGGCTGTTCTTTACAGTCGACGCATTTCACAAGAGCTAGCACTGTGGCTTTTCATCAAAAGGTCACTAGTTCGAGGCTAGCGGGCGGCTCCTGCTGGTTACAGATGCTAATGAGCCAAGTACGGGTTTCTTTTTCAGAAAGCAGCAGAAGCGAAGGCTGTGACAGTGATTTCTCTCTCTCTCTCTCTCTCTCTCTCTCTCTCCCTAGTAGAAATGCTTTACAGAGTCGGTAAAAGCACAGGGTTCTCTCCACGCCGCGACTGCGATGACGTGTCTGTGTGAATTCGTGAAGGCCAATAAATTGCGTTGGTGTTCTGCCTTTGACATGCACTGTCTTTTTAACAGAGTCTGCTTTTACTTGTTCCCTTAGATTCTCCTGGTGAAATTCCCGCGGTGGCGTTGTCCGTTTTGCCGAGTTGATTTCTTCTGCTCGTCGCAGTCAGCAGGACAATGCCAGAAACACACAGCCAACGTCAGCGAGAGATGTGCGTGTGTTTATGAGAGCGGACCGCGCTCCGAAAGCCACACTCAAGACTCACTCAGAGAACAACATACGGGTAAAGTGCACGCGATGCCGGGCTGCCCAATGACGGAAAGAGAGCAGATTTGGTGTCCAGCACACGTTTTGTTCGATGCGTTTGTAAAATGTACAAATTGTTTATGGTAAAATGTTAAAATGTAAAAAAAAATAAATAAATAAATAAAGAAAATAAAGAAAACAACAACTTTAGCTCACTTTTTGTACGTGTTTCATCTATGATTCGTACATTGGATATTATGATTTTCTCGGGACCGTCGTAGAAGTGATCATTTTGAAGTGTTTTGAACATTTCTTATATTTTTTTCAATTTAACAAGAAATCAGTGGCACTAAGAGAAAAACTAAAGTGTTGCCCATAAATGTTTACCCGTTTACTACCTCGTTCGTTCATTGTCTGTATTCGTTGTGAAAATTAATGAGCACGATCTGTGTCTTTGCAGAGAAGAGTATCCTTCAATCGTAATCCGCTCATACGAGGTGTCAAAGCGGTGGCCCTTGCATCAATCGGTACCCAGGAAGCAGCTCTCGCGTTTCCCAAATCCATCTTCCCTTTTCAGAGTCAAAGGCTTATGGTGCCGGTGCGCGTTTCCAGCGCCGTTTGGGAAGATTGCGGGGTACGCCCTAGAAGTGAGCAAATTCAATGATCTCGGCGCATGTTTTTGCTCCAGTGGAGTAAACCGGAGAAAACCCGCTCACGAGAATGGGCAAGTTCCTTTTGGAAGAGCCCCGGCTGGCCTCGAACCAGCAACCTTCTCACTAAAGAGGAACAGCGATACCCGGCGTGCCACTCGCAACAAATCATCTGCAATGTATTCACGCGAGAAAAATGAGATGGAGAAAAAAAACAAAAAAAAAACAGCGGACAAGCCTCTGTCACCCAAAAGCCCGTCGCTGACACAGCTACACCGGCGTGATGCTGATGGCGAGTCCCACCCCGACTCATCATGGTCAAAATGTAAAGTGCCCTCGCATTGGTTACGTACTCAATGGCATTGAGCACCCAACAAATGTTCTAAGGCATGCGCGGTAATGAATATCGAAACACACATGCGCGATGACATGCGCTGTCTTTTAAACAGAGTCTGCTTTTACTTGTTCCCTTAGATTCTCCTGGTGAAATTCCAGCGGTGGCGTTGTCCGTTTTGACGAGTTGATTTCTTCTGCTCGTCGCAGTCAGCAGGACAATGCCAGAAACACACAGCCAACGTCAGCGAAAGATGTGCGTGTGTTTATGAGAGCCGACCGCACTCCGAAAGCCACACTCAAGACTCACTCAGAGAACAACATACGAGTAAAGTGCACGCGATGCCAGGCTGCCCAATAACGGAAAGAGAGCAGATTTGGTGTCCGGCACACGTTTTGTTCGATGCGTTTGTAAAATGTACAAATTGTTTATGGTAAAATGTAAAAAATAAAGAAACCAAAACAATCTTAGCTCACTTTTTGTACGTGTTTCATCTATGATTCGTACATTGGATATTGTGATTTTCTCGGGACCGTCGTAGAAGTGATCATTTTGAAGTGTTTGAACATTTCTTATATTTTTTTCAATTTAACAAGAAATCAGTCGCACTAAGAGAAAAACTAAAGTGTTGCCTATAAATGTTTACCGTTTACTACCTCGTTCGTTCATTGTCTGTATTCGTTGTGAAAATTAATGACCGCGATCTGTGTCTTTGCAGAGAAGAGTATCCTTCAATCGTAATCCGCTCATACGAAGTGTCAAAGCGGTGGCCCTTTGCATCAATCGGTACCCAGGAAGCAGCTCTCGCGTTTCCCAAATCCATCTTCCTTTTTCAGAGTCAAAGGCTTATGGTGCCGGTGCACGTTTCCAGCGCCGTTTGGGAAGATTGCGGGGTACGCCCTAGAAGTGAGCAAATTCAATGATCTCGACGCATGTTTTTGCTCCAGTGGAGTAAACCGGAGAAAACCCGCTCCCGCGAATGAGCAAGTTCCTTTTGGAAGAGCCCCGGCTGGCCTCGAACCCGCAACCTTCTCACTAAAAGAGGAACAGCGATACCCGGCGTGCCACTCGCAACAAATCATCTGCAATGTATTCACGCGAAAAAATGAGATGGAGAAAAAAAACAAAAAAAAACAACGGACAAGCCTCTGTCACCCAAAAGCCCGTCGCTGACACAGCTACACCGGCGTGATGCTGATGACGAGTCCCACCCCGACTCATCATGGTCAAAATGTAAGTGCCCTCGCATTGGTTACGTACTCAATGGCATTGAGCACCTAACAAATGTTCTAAGGCATGCGCGGTAATGAATATCGAAACACACATGCGCGATGACGTACTCAATAGTATTGAGGGCGTAATCAATGTTCATACGCGCATGCGCGGTGATGGATTTTGAAACTCCCATACCCTGTGATTGGGTTTTAAAGTCTATGGTTAAAACCATAGATATTTTATAATTAGACAAGTGTTCTTTGAAAAGACATAACAATTATACTGACACGAAATACTGTTTTTACTCTGATGATCCCGATTCGTTTGATCACTCGGTTTGGAAGTGCATAAATACAGCAGTTTGTGAAATTCGATTTTAAGTAATTGTATTGTTGATATTCATATTATTATTTGCTATTGTTGTTGTTCTAATGCTGTTTATTTCTTTATTTTTAATACATTTTTATTTTATACATTTATTTTATTTAACAATATGAAGCCGTGCGAAAGAAAAAAAAAAAGTGCGCTTCCTCTTCCCCGCACCGCAAATCCACACAGACTTCAGACACATCAGTGAGCTGCCGCCCCGCTCACAGCCAATTGTGGCGTCGTGCGCTCATTATAAATGGCCTATTATGCAGTGCATTTAAGTTGACGGTGACCGGAAATATTCAGGGTCTCCCCAACACTCTGTTCGCGAGCAGCGTGTGATTCTCGGTGGGCTTAAGCTCTCAGGTCATTTGGTTCCTCGTCTCGGCGGGGTAGATTCAAGGTTTGCTCAAACAGGGGCCTATGCAAATGGCGTTCGACTCTATTGGTTGCGTCGTCACGCTCGTCATTCTCGTCACGCCTGACTGATAAACGTTTGTTTAGACTTGATGTGTCTGGTTTTACTTGCCTAGAAATGCTTTTGTCTTTTATTTGAAGCTCGTGGTTAACTGGACGCTTAACCACTTCAACAGATTCGTGCTGTGTATTTGTGTTTTTTTCTTTTCAGAGGTTCGCCACCTGAGGGCGCACACGCTCCAAAAACCGCAGAGAGAGAGAGAGAGAGAGAGAGAGAGAGAGGGCCAGGTTTGAGTAGCGTTTTTTGGTTCAATTTCTCTCTGATCTCTTGGTCACTTTTGATAAATTACTGCTTGTGGGAGATTTTAATATTCATGTAGATGAACCAGGTGATGCCCTTGGACTGTCATTTATAGACCTGGTAAATTCATTTGGGGTTCAACAAAACATTTCCAGACCACCTCATAGTCTTATTAGGGAAATATACACCACTTATTAATTAATTTTTTCCTCTTTTCCGAGTTTCAACTTGTTGGTTTACTGTAAAGCTGCTTTGAGACACTGTCCGTTGTGAAAAGCGCTATATAAATAATCAAACTTGAACTTGTATGCTATTGCGGCTGTGTTTAATTGAAAAAAAAGGGATAGAGACAAGAAAATTCGAGACTTGTCTTTCTTCTCTCTAAAGATGGGTTGCAGCTATAACTACAGTGACAAAATTTAGCTTTGAGAGCAAAACTGACATTCCAAATGTGTCCGCGACTGCGGCCCTTTGGGCCTGTGCTAAGGCTGTTCTTTACAGTCGACGCATTTCACAAGAACTAGCACTGTGGCTTTTCATCAAAAGGTCACTAGTTCGAGGCTAGCGGGCGGCTCCTGCTGGTTACAGATGCTAATGAGCCAAGTACGGGTTTCTTTTTCAGAAAGCAGCAGAAACGAGGGCTGTGACAGTGATTTCTCTCTCTCTCTCTCTCTCTCTCCCTAGTAGAAATGCTTTACAGAGTCAGTAAAAGCACAGGGTTCTCTCCACGCAGCGACTGCGATGACGTGTCTGTGTGAATTCGTGAAGGCCAATAAATTGCGTTGGTGTTCTGCCTTTGACATGCACTGTCTTTTAAACAGAGTCTGCTTTTACTTGTTCCCTTAGATTCTCCTGGTGCAATTCCCGCGGTGGCGTTGTCCGTTTTGACGAGTTGATTTCTTCTGCTCGTCGCAGTCAACAGGACAATGCCAGAAACACACAGCCAACGTCAGCGAGAGATGTGCGTGTGTTTATGAGAGCCGACCGCACTCCAAAAGCCACACTCAAGACTCACTCAGAACAACATCTGAGGTAAAGTACCTGCTTGATACCAAACTGCTCGCGGAAAAAACGGGTAATTAATGTGTGGCCAACACGGATCAATTCCCGTCGTTTGTAAAATCTTCAATTGTTTATGGTAAAATGTTAAAAATGTAAAAAAATAACGAAACCCAAACAATCTTAGCTCACTTTTTGTACGTGTTTCATCTATGATTCGTACATTGGATATTGTGATTTTCTGGGGACCGTCGTAGAAGTGATCATTTTGAAGTGTTTTGAACATTTCTTATATTTTTTCAATTTAACAAGAAATCAGTCGCACTAAGAGGAAAACTAAAGTGTTGCCCATAAATGTTTACCGTTTACTACCTCGTTCGTTCATTGTCTGTATTCGTTGTGAAAATTAATGAACGCGATCTGTGTCTTTGCAGAGAAGAGTATCCTTCAATCGTAATCCGCTCATACGAGGTGTCAAAGCGGTGGCCCTTTGCATCAATGGGTACCCAGGAAGCAGCTCTCGCGTTTCCCAAATCCATCTTCCCTTTTCAGAGTCAAAGGCTTATGGTGCGGTGCACGTTTCCAGCGCCGTTTGGGAAGATTGCGGGGTACGCCCTAGAATTGAGCAAATTCAATGATCTCGGCGCATGTTTTTGCTCCAGTGGAGTAAACCGGAGAAAACCCGCTCACGAGAATGAGCAAGTTCCTTTTGGAAGAGCCCGGGCTGGCCTCGAACCAGCAACCTTCTCACTAAAAGAGGAACAGCGATACCCGGCGTGCCACTCGCCACAAATCATCTGCAATGTATTCACGCGAGAAAAATGAGATGGAGAGAAAAAACAAAAAAAAACAACGGACAAGCCTCTGTCACCCAAAAGCCCGTCGCTGACACAGCTACACCGGCGTGATGCTGATGGCGAGTCCCACCCCGACTCATCATGGTCAAAATGTAAAGTGCCCTCGCATTGGTTACGTACTCAATGGCATTGAGCACCTAACAAATGTTCTAAGGCATGGGCGGTAATGAATATCGAAACACACATGCGCGATGACGTACTCAATAGTATTGAGGACGTAATCAATGTTCATACGCGCATGCGCGGTGATGAATTTTGAAACTCCCATACCCTGTGATTAGGTTTTAAAGTCTATGGTTAAAACCATAGATATTTTATAATCAGACCAGTGTTCTTTGAAAAGACATAACAATTATACTGACACGAAATACTGTTTTTACTCTGATGATCCCGATTAGTTTGATCACTCGTTTTGGAAGTGCATAAATACAGCAGTTTGTGAAATTCGATTTTAAGTAATTGTATTGTATGATATTCATATTATTATTTGCTGTTGTTGTTGTTCTAATGCTGTTTATTTCTTTATTTTAAATACATTTTTATTTTATACATTTATTTTATTTAACAATATGAAGCCGTGCGAAAGAAAAAAAAAAAGTGCGCATCCTCTTCCCCGCGCCGCAAATCCACACAGACTTCAGACGCATCAGTGAGCTGCCGCCCCGCTCACAGCCAATTGTGACGGCGTGCGCTCATTATAAATGGCCTATTATGCAGTGCATTTAAGTTGACGGTGACCGGAAATATTCAGGGTCTCCCCCAACACTCTGTTCGCGAGCAGCGTGTGATTCTCAGTGGGCTTAAGCTCTCAGGTCATTTGGTTCCTCGTCTCGACGGAGTAGATTCAAGGTTTGCTCAAACAGGGACCTATGCAAATGGCGTTCAACTCTATTGGTTGCGTCGTCACGCTCGTCATTCTCGTCACGCCTGACTGATACACGTTTGTTTAGGCTTGATGTGTCTGGTTTTACTTGCCTAAGAAATGCTTTTGTCTTTTATTTGAAGCTCGTGGATAACTGGACGCTTAACCACTTCAACAGATTCGTGCTATGTATTTGTGTGTTTTCTTTTCAGAGGTGCGCCACCTGAGGGCGCACACGCGCCAAAAACCGCAGAGAGAGAAAGA
>SRMA01000969.1:0-18865 GCA_007224835.1 Danionella cerebrum
CTATCTGTTCCAGTAACTTCACACACCTTGTAAATACTCAGTGTGTTTGTTTAGTTGGTTGTGCAACAAGACAAATGTATACAGTGTACACTGGTTTTATTAAGATCCATATTCACACATTCAGCTGATCAGAACATCTCCCTCCTTTTAATTATATTTGTCTTAAAACTTCACAAATATTCGTTTTTTTTGTTGTTTTTTTTTTTTTGTAATATGCCTGCCAACACTTTCTTGTTTGGTGTAGCTCTAATACTATTTAGAGTGTGTAGATTATCATCATTCTGCCATTTTGTGTACTTTAAATATTAGTTCCTGTTTCTGGACCCTCTACTATAAAAGCCTGCCTCTTTTTTTAAAACCTTGTGTTGAGAAGAGACCTGGCCTCCAGGTAAGGACGGGTTATACATTTTCTTTATAACTAGTTATTTTTGTTACTTTTATATTAATAACAGATTCAATCAAAGACTCAGCCTAATGTTTATGTTGATACTTATAGAGACATGAAGCCAGATGCTTTTCTGTTGTTGGCGCTTTTAACAGTGACGGGTAAGTCGAAATCAAAATTTTTCTTAAATCAAGATGCTAATCGACAAGAAATCTTACATAATGTAGTTAGAGTGGTGTTTAGGTAACTACAGTTCACACATTTAATAACTTTTCCATTACACAGTTCATTAAACTATATTGTAAAGTTAATTTTACAACTACAAAAGGCATGATTTTCATTTCGTCTTTATTTGATTGCTATATAGACTATAATGTATATATAGTACTATAATCCATTAAAAATGATTTATAACATAAATGCTTATAACATAAGCTTGAATTTATAAAAACACAACATACTAGGAAAGTTCAGTTTTAGCAAACTCAAAAAAAATTGAAACTAGCTAGACCTCATCTATGGCTCTTTAATGTGGGTCTTCTGTTAAAATTAACATTTTTTAACATTTGTCCCCAATCTCAAATACTGACCTCACAAATGTTTTTTTAAATGCTTTTTTAAATTAAATATAATTTAATATATCTTGTCCGCTATAGAGTCCCCCTAGTTTGTCACAACAGACACTAAGTTGGTGTCAATACACTAAAAGTGTTGCAGAGATAAAGTCTCATAAATATTTTAGTGAGTGTTATCTTAAATTTGTTCACAAACCTATTAAAAATGGAAATGAATGTACATAAACTGTCTGCAGGTGAACTGGACAGAATTTTCAGAAACTCTGACAAATAGTCTAGAAGTTCACAAACTATTAGAAAAATTCTACATATAATAGAAAAAAACCATCATGGTGAAATTAATCATCAATTGAAATGTTTTGACTCAAGGAAAATCGTGGTGGCCCTAGAGAGTTAGAAACTACAAATTGAATCAGGTTGGACGGTATATTCTCCTCTACAGGTTTGCAAAACGTTCTTGCAAACTATTCTTTGAGCTAACTTTGACTTTCATGGTGGAAAAATATGACAAAACAGAAAAAAAAACAATCGGCCTCTTCACAGCTTCTCTGCTTGACCTCCAATAAACTAGATTAGACTCATCTAAAGAGTATTAAACCTACTTTTCAGGTGTAGTGCAATTAAACTGTAGTCGTCAAAGATGAAAAACTGTTACATCTACACTAAAGTATTTTTTTACAGAACAAAACATAAAAGGGAATTCATTAACTATTTTCCAGTTAGTAAATAATGCTATTGTTATTTGTGTGTATTCCTACGGATAGATGGAATAACATCTTTAAAGCTTGTAAAGGAACAAATCCACATTGTGTTATGTTTTGAACAAATATATATTAATTAAAAACTAGATATGTGACTGCAAAAATACAAACATAAGTTAATATTACATATTAAATTATATAATATGTACAAACATTCAGCTTTTTTTCAGAGGGTGATACAACTCAAGGAGTTCCCATACTTTGAAACAGCACTAAATTTTCCTGCTACCAAACCCCAACATTAATGTTTCTACTAAACAAGAAAGGGTTTATGTACAAGTGTAACATTGGCTGTTGTTTTTGTTTTTTAACAGCTGTCAGTGGATGTCCAATAGGGCGTGAATTCATCACTGCCTACATGACAAATTACCTGTATGGAAAAGGCACTCTCACTCTTACCATAACAGCATTTGACGCCCCGGCCACTGTAAAGATTGAAATAAATGCAGTGCGTTACAGTGAAAAAGTGGATATAGGAAAGGGTGAAACGAAAAGGATAGTCCTCCCATCAAACGCTGAGATTGACAATGAAGAAATCTCCAAAAAAACCGTCTACATCTCTTCTACTGCTGATATCTCAGTCGTGTCGGCCAGTCTGAAGGAATACACTGGAGACAGTAGTGTGATTTTCCCAATTAGTCAGCTGGGCACAAGTTATATAGCTTTTACTCCGGACACTGGTCCAGCTCCATTTCAAAAGCTGGTTGCCATTATTAACGGCAACTATATGAACAAAATTGAGATTTTTGGAAGGAACAAAATCATAAACCTGGCTCCTTATGAAGTGTATCAACTCCGTAGTGGTGATACTTTATCAGGCACAAAAATCAAATCCACATCTCCAGTGGCTGTTCTGGCTGGACACCAGTGTTCCATGGTCGTTGGCACCTGCGAGCATGTCTTTGAGCAGTTGGTGCCTGTTGAGCGTCTCTCCAATGAATACCTGATCCCAGCTATGCATTTGTCCTCCAGTCAAGACACAGCTTATGTGGTTGCCCCAGAGGATAACACCATTGTGTCTGTTTTTGATAGGAGTATTTCGTATCCCATCAAAAAATCTCTAAACTCTGGGGATGTCTTACCTGTTGATGTGAGCAGAAATCCAAAACTCATTCAGAGCAGCAAAAACATCATGGTTATGTACTTTAGCAACAATCTTCCCTATGATGAGTTTCTAACTAATGTCATTCCCATTTCTGAGATGTCAAAATCATGGACAATTCACTCTCAAGAAGGCTTCGATAACACAGTAGTTGTTATTGCTGAAGCAGCATCCACCTCTACTATCAGTGGATCTTTCTGGTGGCGAAAATTCCCTGCCAATGAGAAATATGTCTATGCAATCAAAGCAATTGCCTCAGACAGAGGTCCCATCACCATTTCTGGGAATTCTCTGATGGCTGCTTATGTTTATGGAGGCAAATTAAGGTATGGCTATGCAACAACGGGAGTGTGTAACACAGGTAAACCAACATTATACTTGATTTAGTTAAAAATCTACTGATTACTGTGATTGATTTAAAAAATAATAAGTGCCCTTTGTTCCCTAAGCTTTTACATCAATGCCAACTCCACCAGACCTCTGTGAGTCTGTGAAGTGCCTTCAGCAGGAGGAGTGCAGAAAGGGTGTCTGCGTTCCTGCTTTTGCGGCTACCTGTCATGCAGTCGGGGATCCCCATTTCAGAACATTTGATGGAAAACTGTTTAACTTTCAGGGAACTTGTTCCTACGTCATGGTAAACAACACAAAGCCTCAGAAAGGCCTCACACCTTTTACGATTTTGACAAAGAATAATCGCCGGGCAAGCAGACGAGTGGCATACGTGAGAACAGTTTCTGTCCTAGTCTACGGTCACACAGTGGTGGCGGGCAGCCAGAGAGGTTTAGTAGAGGTAAAAGTGAAGAACGCTTCTTGATATAAACCATGCAAACATTTATTAACTCTTTGTGAATCTTGTTTTTCCATTTTAGTTCGATGGTGAAAACACTTACCTGCCTTTGATCGTAGACAACGGCAAAATAAAAGTGAACCAAAGAGGAATGGATGTCATTATCTCAACAGATTTTGGTTTAGAGGTGAAATATGACTGGAATATGATGTTGTACATCACAGTTCCAAGTAGCTACTTCCAGACAGTTGGTGGACTTTGTGGAAACTACAATGGAGACCGAAGAGATGATTATACTGATCCTAAAGGCAAAGAGCTTTACAGCGTTATTGAGTTTGCCAAGAGTTGGAAGGTCCCTGATAATGATTTGTTTTGTAATGATGACTGCAATGGACAGTGCCCGAGCTGCTCTTTAAATCTTCAAGAGGAGTACAAAAAAGACTGTGGAGTCATAGCCAAAACTGATGGTCCGTTTGCTGTGTGCCACAATACCGTGGATCCCCGCATGTATGTTGATAACTGTGTCTATGATGTCTGTATAAATAATGGTATCAGAAGCTTCCTCTGCGCTACTATTCAAAGCTATGTTGGTGCTTGTATGTCTGCTGGGATAAAGATAGCTGGAAACTGGAGGACAATTTCCAATTGTCGTAAGTACACAACAAAAGCACTACAAGAATTTTTGTAGCTTTCCTCACGTGAAGGAACCTATAATATGAATATTAAATACTTTTTGTTTTCTATTTCTCCTCAAAGCTCTGGACTGCCCAAACAACATGCATTATGAACCCTGCGGCACAGCTTGTGCTGCTTCTTGTGCAGATCGAAGTGCCCCAGATAAGTGCACACTGCCATGTGTAGAAGGCTGCCAGTGCAACATGGGTTTTGTTCGCAGTGGTGATGAATGTGTACCAGTGAAAAAGTGCGGCTGCACCTCCAATGGTCGATACTATCTTGCAGAACAGACATTTTGGAGTGAGAAACAATGCACAGAGAAATGTGTGTGCAACTCAACAACTGGAATAGTTGAATGCATGCCTACAAAGTGTAAGAAGTCTCAGGTTTGTGACACACGAAATGGAGTGAAAGATTGTTACCCGTTGTCCTATAGCACATGCCAGGGGGCAGGGGATCCCCACTACCGCACGTTTGATGGAAAAGCCTTTGACTTCCAAGGGACCTGCACGTATTATCTGTCCAAACTCCTGAGCACAGCAGATTCATCACTAACACCATTTGAGGTACTGGTCAAGAATGAGAACCGAGGAAGGAACATGGCCGTGGCTTTCACTAAGATTGTGACACTGACGGTCTATGGGTACACCATTGTCTTGAGTAAGGATATCGCAGGCAAAGTGAAGGTATGTATATAAAAAAAAAAAAAAAAAAACCTCATCAATTTAATGAGTTTTAAAAAACCTGTTACATTTTTACCTAAAGCTTTGCTTTACCTAAAGGTCAACAATCTGTTTGTGAATTTGCCATTTGAACAAGAGGATGGTCGGTTCTCCATCTTTCGAAGTGGGTACTTCGGAGTCATTAGAACAGACTTTGATCTGACTGTGAAATTCAACTGGGATAGCCACGTAGTCCTCACTCTACCCAGCACATACTACAACGAAGTAGGGGGCCTTTGTGGCAACTGGAACGATAACGCCAACGATGAGTTCCTTTCTCCTAACAACTCCTTTGCAGCAACTGCAACACTTTTTGGTAACAGCTGGAAAGCCCAGGATGACCCAGGATGCTCAGTGGGGTGTCAGGGAAAAGCGTGCGCTAAATGTGAAGCCACAGAGAGAAACAACATCCTTTTTACGAAGCCGTGCGGCACGATCATCGACAAACAGGGACCATTTAGAGGTTGCCATGATAAAGTGAGCCCAAATCAGTTTTATGAGGATTGCGTTTATGATATGTGTATGTACGGTGGCCATTCGTCAGCCCTCTGCAGTGCCCTTACCGCATACACCGCAGCCTGCCAAGAAGCACTGGGCAAAGTAGAGTCCTGGAGAAGCAACAGTTTCTGCCGTAAGTGTAGATTATAGATTGTTTGCCTTAACTCTTTCTTAACATTCAATAAATATATTAAACATATGACATTTTTCCTGCAGCTGCATCCTGTATGGAAAACAGTCACTATGAGGTTTGTTCAGCAGGATGTGCTCAGACCTGTAGTGGTCTTACAGAACCAAAAGCATGTACGGGAACCCCTTGTGTTGAAGGATGTGTATGTGATGAAGGATTTGTCTTGAGTGGTGGTCAGTGTGTAGCTATGGAAAGATGTGGCTGTTCTTACCAAGGGCAATACTATCATTTGGGTCAGTTGTTCTTCCCTCAAGACCAGTTGTTGCAGAGATGTGTGTTTCAGTGCGCAGTTCTGGACCTATCATTGCCAGGTGAGATTGCGAGTATAGTGGTCGAAACAGCCAAGGGACAGATCTCTTTCCTGGTGACTCTTGAGTTATTGGAAGGACATCCTTCAGGTAATGTGCAGGTACTTTGCAGAGACTGGACTATTTGCAGGTGAACTATGTTAAAACCTAATCTCCCTGTGACTTTGGATGAAGGACTCATAGAAGTCTATCAGAGTGGTATAAACATTGTTGTGGAGGTGAACTATGGTGACTTTGGATGTCATAGAAATCAGAGTGGTACCCGACTAAACTGACCTACGATACTGTCTCCAGCGTCAGAGTTGAGATCCCGTCCACTTTTAAAAATGCCGTCAAAGGAATCTGTGGTAACTACAATGGAAACAGTGCGGATGACTTCCTTCTCCCTGATGGCGTTCAGACAACTTCCGTGGAGTACTTTGCTGGAGCTTGGGTGTCACCATCAGATAAAGCCATATGCCAAACCGGCTGTGGCACCAAGTGTTCAAATCCTGACAAAGACAAACAGACAACAGCAGAAACAGCATGTAGTCTACTAATGGCAGAGAAGGGACCGTTTGCTAGTTGCCATGTGAAACTCCCACCTCAGATATTTTTTGATGATTGCGTGAAAGATGCGTCCGCACAATCGACAGACAAGACAGCGCATTGTCGCCACATACAACGCTATGTTGCCAGCTGTCAAGAGATGGGGACATCAATCGACACCTGGAGGAACCAAACTTTCTGTCGTGAGTTTCTAAACCTTTGAAGATTATTTAAAAAATCCTTTTAGTTGTTCTTATTTCCATGTCACGTTTTACCCAGAGATGCCTCAATTGTGATATGGAACTAAACTTTAGGTCTTTCCTTCAATTTGTTCTGTTTCCACCAGCCATCACATGCTCAAAGAACAGTCACTATGAACTTTGTGCCGACACCTGCTCTTCAACCTGTGCCAGCCTTACTAAGTCACGGAAATGCCCATTGTGTCAGGAAGGATGTCAGTGTGATGATGGCTTCTTGTTTGATGGAGGTGAATGTAAGGCTTTGCAGGATTGTGGTTGTCATGTGCTCGGAACCTTTTACAAGGTGAGAATCTGAAGTATCTCTGATTTTATAAAAATGAGAAAATTTCCAATAATTTTAAGATTTGAAATGTCTACATAATTCATTTTCGTACCATTTTTTGCAGTCTGGAGAGACCACTATTCGAGGAGAGTGTGAAGTGAAATGTAGCTGCAAAGCTGGAGTGTTTACATGTGAACCTTTGGAATGTAAAGAAGAAGAGATCTGTGGAAAGAAAGATGGGGAAATAGGGTGCTACAGCAAAGGTATTTATTATAAGTATTACATATTATAAAAAAAATCTGCCATCAAAAAATGGTATCTTTCAATATGAGATCTTTTTGTTTTTTATTTTCCCTCCTTTTAAATCTTGAAGCAACTTACTGTCCATCCAACATGCACTATGAAGCCTGTGGCACATCTTGTGCTCCAACTTGTGCTGATAGGGATGTTCCAGATGAATGTCCCTTGCCATGTGCGGAGGGCTGTCAATGCAACCCAGGTTTTCTTCTCAATGGACATGAATGTGTGCCCATGAAAAAGTGTGTTTGCACTTACAATGGTCTATACTATCTGCCCGATCAAACATTTTGGGGTCAGAAACAATGCACAGAGAAATGTATGTGCAACTCGCAAACTGGAAAAGTTGAATGCACACCAACAACGTGCAAGAACCCTCTTCTATGTGGCAAACGCAACGGCGTAAAAGATTGTTACCCATTAACCTATAGCACATGCCAGGGGACAGGGGATCCACACTATCGCACATTTGATGGGAAAGCCTTTGACTTCCAAGGGACCTGCACGTATTATCTGTCCAAACTCCTGAGCGCAGCAAATTCATCACTGACACCATTTGAGGTACTGGTCAAGAATGAGAATCGAGGAAGGAACATGGCCGTGGCTTTCACTAAGATTGTGACACTGACGGTCTATGGGTACACCATTGTCTTGAGTAAGGACAGTCCCCGCCAAGTGAAGGTCAGTTTACTGGAGTTCTGTTAATAGTTTTTGACAAGCTGCATGCAATATCTGATGGGAAATGTTATGGTAGAATGATGAACCAAGAGCATGCTTTGAGTTTCATCTGGTTAATTTGTTTCAAAGGTCAACGATTTGTTTGTGAAATTGCCATTCGAACTACAAGATGGCCGACTCTCGATAATCTACAGCGGCTACTTTGGAGTGATCAGAACTGACTTTGGTTTGATGCTGAAATTCAACTGGGATAGCCACGTTGTCCTCACTCTACCCAGCACATACTACAACGAAGTAGGGGGCCTTTGTGGCAACTGGAACGATAACACCAACGACGAGTTCCTTTCTCCTAACAACACTTTTGCAGCAACTGCAACACTTTTTGGAAACAGCTGGAAAGTCCAGGATGACCCAGGATGCTCAGTGGGGTGTCAGGGAAAAGCGTGCGCTAAATGTGAAGCCGCAGAGAGAAACAACATCCTTTTTACGAAGCCGTGCGGCACGATCATCGACAAACAGGGACCATTTAGAGGTTGCCACGATAAAGTGAGCCCAAATCAGTTTTATGAGGATTGCGTTTATGATATGTGTATGTACGGTGGCCATTCATCATCAGCCCTCTGCAGTGCCCTTACCGCATACACCGCAGCCTGCCAAGAAGCACTGGGCAAAGTAGAGTCCTGGAGAAGCAACAGTCTCTGTCGTAAGTATCGTGGTGTATGTTCTGGAGAATCAAAACAACGGTTGCTTTGATGTAAAGACTAATGAAAGTGGTTTAGTGACGTTAGTGTTTATTCTGATCCATCAACAGCTGCAACATGTAAAGCACACAGCCACTACGAGGTTTGTGCATCGGGATGCTCCCAAACCTGCAGCGGCCTCACAGAGCCCAAAAGCTGTAAGGACGCTCCATGTGTTGAAGGCTGCACATGTGACAAGGGCTTTGTCCTGAGTGATTCCGAGTGTGTGCCTGCTACGCAATGTGGCTGTTCTTACAAGGGGCAGTATTATCAGCTGGGCCAGGCCTTCTTCCCTCAAGACAAATGCCAGCAGAGATGTGTGTGCAAAGACAACGGAAAAGTTCAGTGCGAAGATGCGTTCACCTGCAAAGCGAACGAGAAGTGCCAAGTCCTGAATGGAGTCCAGGGATGTTTCCCCGAGAGCAGAGCTGTTTGCTCAGTGTCGGGATTTGGCCTTTACCAGTCATTTGATGGAAAGTCCTTCAGCGTTGAGGGGGACTGCGAGTATAGACTGGTCGAAACAGCTCAAGGGACAGATGTAAAGAGCTCTTTCAGTGTGCTGGTAAAACAACAGTATTCCTCTGAAGCAGTTTTCACTCGAAGAGTTGAGTTACAAATTGGAAATTCCACCATCACTTTGCTTCCGGGCTACATCTGGGAAGTTCAGGTAATGTGCAGGTTCTAACCTTGCTTAAACTCTTCATTTTAGTTGTTGCAGACTTGTTTTTCATCGCTTTGACTATTTGCAGGTGAACTATGTTAAAACCAATCTCCCTGTGACTTTGGATGAAGGACTCATAGAAGTCTATCAGAGTGGTATAAACATTGTTGTGGAAACCTACTTTGGGTTGAAACTGACCTACGATACTGTCTCCAGCGTCAGAGTTGAGATCCCGTCTACTTTTAAAAATGCCGTCAAAGGAATCTGTGGTAACTACAATGGAAACAGTGTGGATGACTTCCTTCTCCTTGATGGCGTTCAGTCAACTTCCGTGGAGAACTTTGTTGGAGCTTGGGTGTCACCATCAGATAAAGCCATATGCCAAACCGGCTGTGGCACCAAGTGTTCAAATCCTGACAAAGACAAACAGACAACAGCAGAAACAGCATGTAGTCTACTAATGGCAGAGAAGGGACCGTTTGCTAGTTGCCATGTGAAACTCCCCCCTCAGAAATTCTTCGATGAATGCGTGAAAGATACGGCCGCACAATCGACAGACAAGACGGCGCATTGTCGCCACATACAACGCTATGTTGCCAGCTGTCAAGAGATGGGGACATCAATCGACACCTGGAGGAACCAAACTTTCTGTCGTGAGTTTCTAGACCTTTGAAGATTATTTTTATAAAATCCTTCTAGTTGTTCCTAATTCCACTTCACGTTTTACCCAGAGAGATGCCTCAATTGTGATTTGGAACTAATATTTAGGTTTTTCCTTCAATTTGTTCTGTTTTCCACCAGCCATCACATGCTCAAAGAACAGTCACTATGAACTTTGTGCCGACACCTGCTCTTCAACATGTGCCAGCCTTACTAAGTCACGGAAATGCCCATTGTGTCAGGAAGGATGTCAGTGTGATGATGGCTTCTTGTTTGATGGAGGTGAATGTAAGGCTTTGCAGGATTGTGGTTGTCATGTCCTGGGAACCTTTTACAAGGTAAGAATCTCTATGGATTGCTTGACTTCACCTTAAAGGAATGTTCCTGTATTTTTACAAATGCTCACTCTCCATCTACCAGCGAGAAAATAAGAATTGTCAAATTTTTCTGAAGCTATTAAGCCATCCTCCACATTCAGAAAATTTACTTGATTATAACCAATGAATGGAGTAGAGTTCCTAACAACACCGGCAGACAATATCAACGTTTCTTTTTCCACTGCCGATACTCCACAATTTACTCTAAAAGTGTCAAGATTAAAAAGAAAAATGGTGGAATAAATATGGAAACTTTATCATTTGAATCCAGTCTGATCAGATTTGATGACCTTTGCTAAGCTATGCTAACAGTACTATCTCTACGATTCGCTAGATCTGGAGAACAGCCGAATAGATTAAGAATCGTAAAACACTGCTTATTACCTTTGTTGCAAATGGGCAATAAGCCTATGCCAAATAAAGTGGAGTGTACTTTTACTGGGAGAATCTTTGGACATTTCAATGATTTCTCATAGAAATCTGATTAATATCCTTACCATTTCCTGCAGTCTGGTGAGACCGCCATTCGGGGAGAGTGTGAAGAGAAATGTAGCTGCAAAGCTGGAGTGTTTACATGTGAACCCTTTCAATGTAAAAAAGATGAGATCTGTGACAGAAAAGACGGTGCCCTTGGATGCTACAACAAAAGTATAAATTATTTCATTAGCACCCGATCAACGAAACACAATTGTTGAAAAGCTAATTAACATTTTTTTCTGATTTCTATGTTTAATCCTTCAAGAAACATACTGTCCACCAAACATGCATTATGAACCCTGCGGCACAGCGTGTCCTGCTTCCTGTGTCGATCGAAATGCTCCAGAGAAATGTTCCCTGCCATGTTCGGAGGGCTGTCGATGCAACCCAGGTTTTCTTCTCAATGGTGATGAATGTGTGCCCATGAAAAAGTGTGGTTGCACTTACAATGGTAGATACTATCTGCCCGATCAAACATTTTGGGGTGAGAAACAATGCACAGAGAAATGTATGTGCAACTCGCAAACTGGAAAAGTTGAATGCACACCAACAACGTGCAAAGACAATCTTGTGTGTGGCAAACGCAACGGCGTAAAAGATTGTTACCCATTAACCTATAGCACATGCCAGGGGGCAGGGGATCCACACTACCGCACATTTGATGGGAAAGCCTTTGACTTCCAAGGGACCTGCACGTATTATCTGTCCAAACTCCTGAGCACAGCAGATTCATCACTGACACCATTTGAGGTACTGGTCAAGAATGAGAATCGAGGAAGGAACATGGCCGTGGCTTTCACTAAGATTGTGACACTGACGGTCTATGGGTACACCATTGTCTTGAGTAAGGACAGTCCCCGTCAAGTGAAGGTCAGTTTACTAGAATCCTGTTAATAGTTTTTGACAAGCTGCATGCAATATCTGATGGGAAATGTTATGGTAGAATCATGAACCAAGAGCATGCTTTGAGTTTCATCTTGTTCATTTGTTTTAAAGGTCAACGATTTGTTTGTGAAATTGCCATTCGAACTACAAGATGGCCGACTCTCGATAATCTACAGCGGCTACTTTGGAGTGATCAGAACTGACTTTGGTTTGATGCTGAAATTCAACTGGGATAGCCACGTTGTCCTCACTCTACCCAGCACATACTACAACGAAGTAGGGGGCCTTTGTGGCAACTGGAACGATAACGCCAACGACGAGTTCCTTTCTCCTAACAACCCTTTTGCAGCAACTGCAACACTTTTTGGAAACAGCTGGAAAGTCCAGGATGACCCAGGATGCTCAGTGGGGTGTCAGGGAAAAGCGTGCGCTAAATGTGAAGCCGCAGAGAGAAACAACATCCTTTTTACGAAGCCGTGCGGCACGATCATCGACAAACAGGGACCATTTAGAGGTTGCCACGATAAAGTGAGCCCAAATCAGTTTTATGAGGATTGCGTTTATGATATGTGTATGTACGGTGGCCATTCGTCAGCCCTCTGCAGTGCCCTTACCGCATACACCGCAGCCTGCCAAGAAGCACTGGGCAAAGTAGAGTCCTGGAGAAGCAACAGTCTCTGTCGTAAGTATCGTGGTGTATGTTCTGGAGAATCAAAACAACGGTTGCTTTGATGTAAAGACTAATGAAAGTGGTTTAGTGACGTTAGTGTTTATTCTGATCCATCAACAGCTGCAACATGTAAAGCACACAGTCACTACGAGGTTTGTGCATCGGGATGCTCCCAAACCTGCAGCGGCCTCACAGAGCCCAAAAGCTGTAAGGACGCTCCATGTGTTGAAGGCTGCACATGTGACAAGGGCTTTGTCCTGAGTGATTCCGAGTGTGTGCCTGCTACGCAATGTGGCTGTTCTTACAAGGGGCAGTATTATCAGCTGGGCCAGGCCTTCTTCCCTCAAGACAAATGCCAGCAGAGATGTGTGTGCAAAGACAACGGAAAAGTTCAGTGCGAAGATGCGTTCACCTGCAAAGCGAACGAGAAGTGCCAAGTCCTGAATGGAGTCCAGGGATGTTTCCCCGAGAGCAGAGCTGTTTGCTCAGTGTCTGGATTTGGCCTTTACCAGTCATTTGATGGAAAGTCCTTCAGCGTTGAGGGGGACTGCGAGTATAGACTGGTCGAAACAGCTCAAGGGACAGATGTAAAGAGCTCTTTCAGTGTGCTGGTAAAACAACAGTCTTCCTCTGAAGCAGTTTTCACTCGAAGAGTTGAGTTACAAATTGGAAATTCCACCATCACTTTGCTTCCGGGCTACATCTGGGAAGTTCAGGTAATGTGCAGGTTCTAACCTTGCTTAAACTCTTCATTTTAGTTGTTGCAGACTTGTTTTTCATCGCTTTGACTATTTGCAGGTGAACTATGTTAAAACCAATCTCCCTGTGACTTTGGATGAAGGACTCATAGAAGTCTATCAGAGTGGTATAAACATTGTTGTGGAAACCTACTTTGGGTTGAAACTGACCTACGATACTGTCTCCAGCGTCAGAGTTGAGATCCCGTCCACTTTTAAAAATGCCGTCAAAGGAATCTGTGGTAACTACAATGGAAACAGTGCGGATGACTTCCTTCTCCTTATGGCGTTCAGACAACTTCCGTGGAGTACTTTGCTGGAGCTTGGGTGTCACCATCAGATAAAGCCATATGCCAAACCGGCTGTGGCACCAAGTGTTCAAATCCTGACAAAGACAAACAGACAACAGCAGAAACAGCATGTAGTCTACTAATGGCAGAGAAGGGACCGTTTGCTAGTTGCCATGTGAAACTCCCACCTCAGATATTTTTTGATGATTGCGTGAAAGATGCGTCCGCACAATCGACAGACAAGACGGCGCATTGTCGCCACATACAACGCTATGTTGCCAGCTGTCAAGAGATGGGGACATCAATCGACACCTGGAGGAACCAAACTTTCTGTCGTGAGTTTCTAAACCTTTGAAGATTATTTAAAAAATCCTTTTAGTTGTTCTTATTTCCATGTCACGTTTTACCCAGAGAGATGCCTCAATTGTGATATGGAACTAAACTTTAGGTTTTTCCTTCAATTTGTTCTGTTTTCCACCAGCCGTCACATGCTCAAAGAACAGTCACTATGAACTTTGTGCCGACACCTGCTCTTCAACATGTGCCAGCCTTACTAAGTCACGGAAATGCCCATTGTGTCAGGAAGGATGTCAGTGTGATGATGGCTTCTTGTTTGATGGAGGTGAATGTAAGGCTTTGCAGGATTGTGGTTGTCATGTCCTGGGAACCTTTTACAAGGTAAGAATCTCTGGGGTTGCTTGACTTCTTTATAATGGGATAATCACTAACTATTTTATTATTTATCATGTCAATTATAATAACCTGACTCTGCAGTCTGATGAGACTGTCACTCGTGGTGACTGTGAGGAGAAATGTAGCTGCAAAGCTGGAGTGTTTACATGTGAACCTTTGAAATGTGACTCAGACCAGTTCTGTGACAGAAAAGGAGGTGTCACTGGATGCTACAAGAAAGGTAAAGAGGAAAAAGGGTTAATACTTTTAGAAAATGAAATGAAACTATAAAATAAATCTATGTATGTCTTTTCCAGACCCTTGCACCAATTATATGTGCCGTGAACAAGAGTACTGCATTGTCCAAGACAACAAGGCACTCTGTGTTGCAAAGTCAAAAGTTTCTTGCATTGCAAAAGGAGATCCTCATTACAAAACCTTTGATGGAAACCACTTCTCCTTCCAGGGAACTTGCACATATACCTTAGTTAAAACTTCCGGGAAAGACCCAACACTTACACCTTTCAACATTGTCAACAAAAATGATATCCTCAAAGGTGCTCGTGGCTCCTTCATTAAGTCAGCCACCATCACCGTCAAAGGACATGACATTACTTTCATCCAAGACAGCCGCAATCTTGTAACAGTGAGTATTACAAAATAATAGAATTCAGATCAAGGGCTAAGTTAATTATTCAATTTAATATTGAACACAATATTAGACATATCACTTTTCATATTCATTTCGTACACCAGTACCAACCCTACCACTAGAATTCCATGTACTTATAAATGGATGTAAATCACTTGACCCTCTCTTGCAACCAGATTGTTTACCTGTTTAATATGCCTGTACCAATTATCTATGTATATTTATGATAAAATTAAGTCAAAATCAGTTATAAAACATCACCTTTAACTCTACAAGGATTAGAGCTTTCTGCCATCACATAACTCGTCATGTGGTAACCTTTTTCTCCCTCATATGGGCTGCAGGATGAACAGCTATTCTTGTCATGTTTTGTTTACAGTCATTGATTTACTGGACATAATTTCAACAGGTTTCTTTATCAATCAATGCATTATTCAATGACAGAAAAAGATCAGTGAGCAAACAATTATCACAAGTGCATATTTTTTCCAGGTTTTTACCTCAAAGAACTTTTTGTTACTTGAAAATAAAAAGCACAATTGAGCTTCACTCCATTTAGAGCAGACGGGACAGATCAGTGCTCACACGATTAAAAATGGACAATACCAAGTAGCACTTTAACATACATGGCTGGATTTGATTCCAATTACTCTCTTAACTCAGATAGACAGGACACTAAATCTATTAGAAAACTACCACTGACAAAACACAGACCACTTTTTGATTCTGATCAGCATTGATTAATGGTGTGACATACAGAACTGTTTTTGAGAATTTTCACAAGTGAATACTAGATTTATTTTTTTACCGTTTCTGTGCAAAATAAGATTATTATTATCTTTGCCAGAACAGAATACAAAACATTTCTTACAGCAAACATAAAACAGTTGAGAAATGCAACTTGACTTGATTGTTTGCCCTTGCAACCATATTATCCCTCCCTAGAAACTTCATTCTTCTCTCTTAATTTCGAACATTAGACACACAGGGTACGATTTATAACATGTTGACGAAGGAAATTTCGTGTGACATCACTAACCTTAGCAACTAGACTGTTTACATAGCAAACTATCTGTTCACCCTATCGACCATATCATCTTTGCAACTAACTTTGAAATGTAATATGTCCTTTTTTTGTTCTAATTAGGAAATGTTCAGACTATCTGCAAGCTACAGACTTCTGGTTTTACTGAAAGATTGAATGAACATTACACAATTGGACATGTCAAAATACGTATAGCTTGACCTTGCCTTGGATTTATCACCATTAGTGAACGCAAGATTCACCATAATCGATGGGAGGAAGAGGGGGACCAAGGAGGACATGAAAGGGAGTGAGAAAGAATTTCTTGACATGTCTGTTTTATGTTTTCTTCCTATGCAGATTGATGGCAGACTATCCAATCTTCCAGTTAATTTGAATTCTGAAGGGATCAACATCACACTGTCAGACGAAATTGGAGTTCTTCAAACAAATTTTGGCCTGGAGGTCATGTTTAACTGGGTGGACACCCTAATGGTGACTCTGTCCAGTAGCTACTATAATAATATAGTCGGAATGTGTGGAACCTACAGCAATAACCTCGAGGATGATTATGTCACACCAAATGGAAACCGATTGGCTGATATAACAGAATGGGCCAAGTCTTGGAGTGTTGCTGAAAGCAACAGCAGCTGCTGGCACTTTCCTCCTTGTTCAGATGAGAAAAAGTCACTATATAATGGTCAAGGCTACTGTGGAATGATAGAGAATCTGACAGGCCCATTTGCCCAGTGTCATAATATAATCATGAAGAGGCGATTCACTGCTGACTGTCTTTTCCAAATGTGTCTTAGTGATGGCAGTCAGGAAGCTTTCTGCAATGCCTTAAATAATTATGTATCCTCCTGTGAGTTGTTTATGGCTGACGTCTCTCCAGAGTGGAAGAAGCTAGCTAACTGCTGTGAGTAGTGCAATTGACTCATTATCTTTGTTTGATAGATATATAACATATATATATAATATATAAGAGATATATAATTCCTAACACATATTCTCTCCGTGTATTCTTCCCAACAGGAAGTCTTTTCCAGCACACTGCCTCCATCCTCAACAGCTATTCATTATTGTATACCTTTTGGTTGCAGGTTCAACTTTTATTACTTTTATTTCTACATTTTCCCTCATTTCTGAATATCAATTGGTAGTTTAATTCAATAGATTTGGTCAAAAATGAAATTTTTGGTGTCACCTTGTTCTTTTCGTTAAATCAACTCTGTATTTGAATCAAATAAATTCTTGCATCAATTCTTTTAGTTGTGTGATTGTACTATCTTGCTTTGATACCAAACCATGACCAATAACTATTTTAGCATCAAACAGTCATTAAACACGGATCTTACTAGGTTGTCTTCTCCAAACTCTTAAGACATAAATTCACAACAGTATGTGAATTCACTGCAATAGTTTTTGAGAGGATGGCCAAATGAAAAAGAGTGCAAATATGCAGAAGGAGAAAAGCATCAGAGGACAAAGATCCCCAAAACACCACCTAACACTTCAATACCATGAGAAGGATGGGGAAAAAAGTCCTTAATGAGAGATTCATCAACGAAGCCCTGGGCAGGAATCCAATGTCCTCCTCAGGATCATAGCATTCTCAGTTCAGTAAAAATCGGTGGCTACAACCTGAGGCCTAACCTCCAATAACCTTATGATTGTAGAAGTTTTAAAATAGCAGACAAGTTGATCACTGCCAACCACATGGAAAACAGACTAAAACAACAGAAAAACAGTTCGAGCAGCAGTAAAGTTAATAAAACTAGAAGCCAACTTTTCTTAAGCTAGAAGATCCTGACAAGCTGATTTGTAAAAATGGGACATTTTCTGTAGAAATGTGAAAAAATGTTTGTATCTCAGACTGTAACAGAAAAAACTAGTAGCAAAACTAGTTTGAACATCTTATCATAAGAAACCCTCAAGTTAGTAAATACAGCAATAATAAATTGAGTATTGAACTTTGAAAGTTAAAACCCAAAAGCCTTAATGGACCCTTCCTCCATACCCCACATTCCTACAACAGCTTGGTTGTATTCAGATTATAAGATTGGCCACTCAGAACCTCTGTTGACCCCCTGGATAGAATCATTTGGAGGTGTGCTAAGAGAACTTCCTGACGTAAGAGTAAATTAGCATGACATTTCATAATGAATGCAGACTTTTGACTGGTACGACAGTGTTCTGTGGAATGACTACATCCTGAGAAAATGGCAAGCAACTTTAGAATAAGAATGGAAGAGGGTATCATATCAGACAAAGGATTCATGTCTGAAACATCATTCACAGCTTCATTTAAAGTAGGAGTGAAAGTGTCACATAAAACAATTACAATCTTTTCACAGATTGCTCACACATGTCCGCATGAGACACGAAAGCATCTAAGCACGTTATTATAATGCTGTTATATTTCCTTACAAATACCGTCTGATTAAGTTCAATAATCTATATATAGCAACTATATAGCATAGCAACTTCTTTAAAGTATATATATATATATAAAACTCATACTACTGTACAAAATTAGCCAAACTTGCCATGCGAATGTCACGTGACATTTAAACGCGCACTTCCGGAGTCAAGTGAAGTCACACAAATTGAGGCACGTGTTAAGGTACGTTACGTTACGTTCGAGTATTTAAAGACAAAGCGGGACAGAATCAAAATTAGCAACGTAAAGGTACAAATCAGGTGAGAGATAATGTCCTAAATATTTTACGCTCACGTCTTAAAACCAACAACGCTAAAACTGCTGTGTTTCTTACTTTTTGTTAGCAACAAGAGCAATCTAGTAATTGAACCAGTATCAAATTAAACGTGTGGTACACAGTTGAACTGTTCGATTTATAAAACTAATTTAAAAGTGACCGAATGGATAAGTTTGTTACAGGACACAGAAAAATGCAGTCTAAAGAGGGAGCCACAGTGAAGAAATACAAGAGAGATGGTGGTGAGGTTGAGGAGGTGTGTCCTGGGCTGA
>SRMA01000969.1:20002-56730 GCA_007224835.1 Danionella cerebrum
AGTGAGTATGAGGTATTTGCACAGCTGTCTACCTATAACCTGCCTGCGTTACAATCTAACCATGGTCACGTATCTCCTTGGACGACGACGCAAAGTTATGCTGTTAAAGAAACCGTAATTTGTGAATTTGATGTTAAATTAAGTCGTTTTCTGAAAAGTTGTAGTGCTGTTGAAAAGGCAACTAGCATTTAAACCTACCAAGAGTGTGTTTCAATTCATGTGGGCACTTTTGGAATTGTGTATACAGTAAGAAATAAAAATCTTTTTCAATAACATGGTCCTACTCTACAAGCTATGGTCTTCAGAGGAAAGCTTGAATAACTTGTGACTAGTACCATTTGTAAGAATTCTTTTATATTTAGCTACTAAAGATGAAATCTTACTAAACTACAGCAGCAGATATCAGTTACTTTCAGTGGGATCAAAACAAAACAGTGTGCTGACCTTCCTGAGTGAACAAGAAAAGGTGTGTGATGATAACTTGTTTTTTCATTGCATGTGGCAGTTGAAGTCAGCCATTTTGGACTAACTATGACAGTTCTGGTGCCATTTCTATTGACAGTACTGTCCTTGGCAAAAGAAATAGCACACAGTTATCCTAAGCAATCATGAATCCTTATAAACTTAGATTAGCTCACAGCTTAAATCCTTACCCTTACTTGTTTGACAACCTAGATATGCCCGCTACACTACAATTGAACAACAGCCTGTTTTTCTGGATTTATGTGGTAGATGGTAGTAGGGAAGAGACTAGAACTGAAGAAAAACTTTTAAGGTTGTAATGTGTTTTGGGATATGAGACAGGGATCACAAGCTTGTGAAATCTGGCAGAAGATGGTTAACTTTCTTCAGAAGAAGAATCCATTTTCCCTTTTTTGCTTGGAGGAACACCATCTTCCAATCCCTTCAAAAGAAACAATTTAATCAGTTGTAAGTCAAGGAAAGCTAACCTTGGACAAACAATGCAGTAGTTTCTGCTAAAGTTAACACACACGTCACTGAAATAATAATTGCATTTCAAAGATAATCTAGTATAAATAATATTACCATATAATATGAAGAGGAAGAATAATAACTTTTTAATTAACAATATATACAGTGCTTCAAAGAGAGTCCAGTACAGTTGTACAATCTTTGAACTATTATTATATTTAAACCAAACAGTGATTGAACTCCACCATAAAAACCAGAAGTATGAACCCACACAAACATGGAAAAATGGAGACTGTAGAACGAGTGGTATTTTTAATGCTTTAAAAATTCTGGCCAATCAATGAGCTTAACACATGACCAGTCAGTGATGAACAGGATGTTGAGTCACACTTTTCTTTACAATCAGAGAAAAGAGTCATCTTTGATTTTAGGACTGCATCCCCCCCAAAAGTACAGTATGCACTAGGAACTCCCCAAAATATTATATATATTCTTTGCTAATTCTAGTAACTTAAAGGACGAAAAGGATGTTTCATAAAGATTTACAAGATGCTAAGTCATTAGAGACTGTGCAGTCATTGTGGAAGTAATAGTATTAAAGACCCCATATCATTTTGAAAATCATTTGGTTTTTGACATATCCAACAAGAAGTTAAAATAAAAAAAACACTATAATTATCTTTTAAAGCATATTTATTTTTACCGTATTTTTAAACGAAGCGATAATTAATCATTTTATGATAGTTCTTACGAAACGTGCAATGATTAGTAACTTGAACCATCTACTCTCCTTGGATACTGCGTGACACAACAATACCATTACGCTGCCTTATCAGTATGAACTTGTCACGATCCAGGGAATTAAGAACTCAAATTCTTTACAACACAGTAAACACGCTGCAGAAGGACTGGTGTCCATCAGAACATAAACAGAACCCCAGGAAGAGGTCTTGTGAGTGCAACAGAACCTGTGTCTAAGGAGAAAGAGGGCTCAGTTGCTAATGGCACTCCAAATCAATTGGAACAGGATTCCTCTCAGTGTTAATTATCCAGTTACATTCATGTTTTGCCACTTTGACTTCGCAGTAAGCGTGACTGCATTTTTCTTGAATGTATTTAAAAATTCAGATTTTCCATTAAATAAATATTAAATTATGGGGAATTCAGGTCGCAGTATTTTTAAGTTAAATTTTTCTACTTTACGCTAATCTATTTTTGTTAAAACCTTTGGTTGCAGATGATGGTTGTAAACCTGTGCAAGAGATGCTGAAATCATGTACCTGTGCTGATTTGGAGTCTAAATAGTGTCCAGAATCCCCCTGTGACTTGCTGTCCCTTTTGGCTATAGAGTCTGCCGAACAGTGGTTTTGTTCTAAAATAAAGAAATCCTATTAAAACCCAACACAGACATAGAATACAGTACCTACATACAACAGAGTTGTCTGCACTTACCACTCTTGTGATCCAGAGCAGAGGAAGGGTGTTTGGAAGAATACTGGTCACTTTTCAAGTCACTGCTATCTCCTCGAGAAGCTGCCATGGGCTCAGGTGCTGGACTAGTGTTGTTGCTGGTCTCCTGCTTCAGTGGGGAAGAGTCTGCAATGGAGCTCTGGTTACTGTTGTCATCTGGTGGTAGAGAAACAGAACTGTTAAAACTTTTGAATTAACAAAAGCACCCCCCCCCCCCCCCGCTCTATTTATACTTCTACCAAATAACAATATTAAATATTATAAAATAAACCATACTTAAATCACACACAATCTAATGGGTTCACCATAACTGGGTCAAGAAACCTCTATATTTTTAAACGCATGCATTAAACGCATGTGTTAAGCATTGGGTCTAATGTTACCGTGCATGTCCATCATTCCAGGAGAAGAGCTGTTCTCAGGGGTCGTGACTTCAGAGCCGTACTTGTCATCTTTGCCTTTCTTCTTGTTTTTGTTCTTCTGTATGACAAATATTAGTAACAATTAAGGTCCATTCAACAAAAAAATTTGTTTTTCATAATGTTATGTCACCTTGTTTATTCTCTATAGTGATAAAAATGTCCTCTTGGCTTATTTTCAACAAGGCTGGTATGTGTAGCGAAGCAGGGTTGGAACTAAATCTGCCATATGGTGACTTTTTCTGTTTGTCTGCCTGGAGGTGGCTATGGTATTGTGCATGAGGGCCAGACTTTGTTGGCTGACAGTTGCAGTTTATGCAGTCATTAAATCATATTTAGTTCTTTAAATATTGAAATAAAAATTCTCTGCTTTGTTAAAACCTGAACACAAGATTGCTTAAATATTTGACTATTTAAAGTCAGGATTTGCGACTCCCTAACCCACTCGATGATCCTTGTGGAAGGTTCTGTGTCATCAATAAGTGAAATTAATGTTTGTAACTTGGGCAATAGAGGACAAATATGTTTTATTAGAATGTGGCGTTGTATGCTAATTGTTTAACTCTGTGAACACCTCATTGATTTATGTAAAGTTATAAAATTATATTCTGTTAATGCTACCTATGCATTTTTAATGGATACGCACGCTCCTTAATAGTGTTTGGCAACAAGTTTGTTTAGCTAGTCGGTCTGACTTTTTACAAAGTAAAAAAAAAAAACTGCAGAAATGATTATATAATACGGTAAGATATGCTTTTTCTTATTTGATTTGACTCAAGAATGAGCAATGGTATGATTTCACTTACATCATCTGATTTGGGTTCAGTCACCGGTACCCACTTGTAGATTCGCAGAGACGTGTCGCCAACAGTCACCCATTTCTTCTCCCTGTTTAAAAGTATATCATTGTTAGCCATCAAAAACAAAGGAAATTGCATGTAAATTTGGTTTACAGGTGATGAACATTTAAGGCCCGTGCCCTTTTACATGTGACTGGTTGTATGTGATGTGTTTCCAGAACATCCTTTTGATAATTTGGTATAATCAATAATAAACATTGTATACTTCAATAATGTAAGAAAATGTGAATTAATGGACTTGGGAAAACTACATTTAAAACTGTGCATTTTAAACAGGTTGGAAAGTTTTACAGTTAACTTTTAAGTTAAAGTTGAAGCAGCAGATCTTGGGATGTGGAGGTGTGGGCGAGTTTAAAACCCCGCGCGTGGAAGATCAAACTCTCCTCTCGCGCCGCCGCTCAGAAGAGATGGACGAGTCAAGCGCCCGTCCGCCGGCACTTTTTGTTCGGCACGGAGGTCTAACTCCAGTTCCCTCTCGTCAGCCTTTTTGGTTGCTATTCAGCCGGCATTACAGGCTCGAACAGCAAAGCCTTCATGTGACTGCAACGAAATGGCTTCTAGGTTCAACCCACATAAAATTTTAATGGAAGAAAAAGCGTTCCACATATTCCCCAACTGCCTTTAAGAACAGAAGACATCACACCTCGCGCGCAGAGAAACCCCGAAACAGTGAATATAAGTGAACCTGGAGTGGAATAAAAGCTCTCTTTGCTTTCAGTTCATTGTTTCTCGTTGTCTCTCCTCCCCCACAGACTGTCTGTGCTGTTCGTTAACGGGTAGACGAGCTCTCTCTTACCATTTCCGCACTTTTTCAATTGCAGCCATAACCCGCTTGATGTCATCTTTCGCCCTGCTCCGCGTCTCCGCTCGAACCGACCTGCCAGACATTGCTGCTGTTGGTAAAATATCTTTTTGCTCGCTGCCTGTTTAGACACAATGCGAATGCACTCAGCTCAGGAGAGAGGCGGGGTTTGTGCGCCTGCGCTGAAGACCAATGCCCTCGAAGCATGAGAGACTCGGTCAATGCGGACACGCGTTTTTCGCTCCTTTGTTGGCGAACACAGGAAGGAAAACGATCTTTTTTCTGATTAATGAGCGAAATTAATTAATCCAAACGACGGCTAACGTGTCGACGCGTGTCTTGCCAGGATAACAAAAGAAATAGACCACAAATTTAAAACATGTTTGTGAACCGAACGTTTATTTCCGTGTGGTATCTGTAACTGCTCGTGTGTGTACAACATAAGCGTGCTTGGAAAATACAGACAAACCACGCATTTAATCAATTATATACGAAATAATGTGTCAATCTTCTTGATAGACTTCAAGCCCCAAAATATCTGTGACAAACGTGTCCATGGTGATGTTAATGGGAAGCACACTCTTCAATGGAGATTCTGAAAGAGACGTGGAATATTTTTCATTTTAAAACAGTTTAATCATTTTACATTTTGTACTTAAACAGTCCAAAACTGAGTCTGACAATTTTTATGAGACAACTGTCAAAAGCTATAAGCAAAAATACTTTCATAAATGACCTTTTGTAAATTCACAAAATGCAAAGTGAGCAAACAAAATTTAAATGAATCAATATTTGGTGTTACTAGCATTTGCCTTTATCCAACATAAGTTCTAATAGACATATGAATTTTGTAAAATCAATGATGTGTGTGATCAACCAATTAAACTAAACAGACGCTAATGGAAAGCTACATCCAGAGAAGATCTCCTAAGATTTTTGAAATAACCTCTCAAGCGAGTTCCTTCAAATACTGTGTGCAAGGTTACCTAGAAGAATTTAAGCTGTTTTGAAGGCAAAAGGTGGTTGCACTAAATATTGATTTGATTTAGATTTTTCTTTTGTTCATTCACAGATTTTTGTTCATTAGTGAAAACATGAACACTTCCATTTGTAAACAATTTTTTCACAACAGTCAAAAACATTTGCAGTTAATAAAAGAAGACAGAGGTTGGTAACAGTTTTAGGTATTAGCACACATTTTGAGTTTGTATTAGCACTCTTTTGTGTTTTGCTCATGTATGAAATTATATGGTTTATATATAGAAATGATAAGGTGTAGATTTATCAAAAATAGTATGCTGGCTCTCAGATAACTTCGTCTACATACCTGTGCAAGTGACTCCGTCTGCTGAAATACTTAAAAGCGTTGTAAAGCATTCAGCTAAGTCATCTTCAGTCATGTGTTCACCTGAAATTTACATAAGTATTTTAAAAATATATATATTTATATAGCATGTGCTATTTTGCTCTGGGTATTTTTTACTACAAGCATGTTCAATCATTTAAAATACAGGTTTTTACAAAAGTCAATGAGTAGTCAACTGACAGTTCCACAAGAGCCTTGAATGTCCTTGTGGTATATTGTTATAGAAAAGGTATTGATTTTTTTAAAGAACAATGTTCAGTTCCTCATTGCAATCCATTATCTTTTACCCTTCTTAGTTCTGACTAGTGCCACAAGGTTCTACTGCGTCTTATCTCTTGCTGATATTGAGCTAAAGACAAGGATCTTAAGTGTGTTTTAAAATGTGGAAGGAAATGGCAGGAACCAGAGGAAATTTATGCCAGGAAGAACCTGCAAACTACTCAGAAAGGCTATCATCAAACTTGTGACCTATTAACTGGAAGCCTTTAGTGCTATCTGCAACAAATCTCAGAATCCGAAAAGGATCAAAGCACCATAGAGCAATTGGACATTCACTCTTCTGTACTTTTTGGAAATGTAATTACTGGTTGGTGGTGCACAAGAAGAAAGGATTCTGACATTTAAAGTAAACGCTAAGACAAAGATTGTTGGTAGAATTTTGTACTTCACCTCTGGCTTGCAGTAAATCTAGGAGTTCCTCTCTGTCAATACTATATTTGCCTTCCTTCTGCTTTCCAAGCACCTCAAAGGCACTGTGCAGTTCTTGTTTAGAAATGCCAAAAACTGGTCTGTGGTTGACGTAGAGCTTAATAAAATCCTCCAAATTGATATCTGTCACATAGTTACTGGTCTCAGCATAGAGGCTGAATTTCACCTCGTTTTGCATGTCTTCCAGCTTCAAGAAAAACAAAACAAGCACATGTTGACAAATGATTCAGTACTGTGACAACAATGATAGAGGAATTGTACCTCTTGTTCTGAGGGATAGAAACCAAGGGCTCTCATTAATAAGGGTACATTAGCTAATGGAATGTGGGTGGACACCAGTCGTGTTTCCATTGAGTTTATGTCCTGATTCTGTAGTTGACAGTAGTAAAAATACTCCTCCATTTCCTGAAAGACAAATACTTAAAATGAAACATAATTATTAGAATGAACTTACAGATTAGAAATAGAATGTTACACTTTACCAAAATGTACTGTCAATCTTTATGTACCGCTACTAGGAACATAAAGTGAGATTTCATAAGATTATTTTGAACAATATACCAATTAAGATGTGGTACGTGCGTTTTTGTAAAAAAGTCAATTATCTCAGTTCCATTTACAGTCCCAATTGCATTTTAACAAAGAGGAAGGACTAGAGTGTAGCCCTCCTAGGGAATGCTTGAAACACAATTGAAAACAAAGGGTCAGGATGGCATCCTAATGATATTAATGTTATACAATACACCTATGGCACATAAAGTTTTTTTTTTGATTGTGTTTAAATTTGAACTGACCATTCATTTTCTGACCAGTCAGAACCATTTGGCTGACGTATATAGTTTTGTAGGTGATTCCGAATTCATAGGTGCTCCCTTTTGCTATTTTTATTGTTCGATATGGGCACTTGTGTGATTTCAATGTTATTTCAAACTTCTGTATAGTGCAGTGATGAAAAAGAACATCTTAAAAGTCAGTATCAAACCTTGAAAAGTTGTCCATCTCTCCCTCCTAGAAGCTCATAGAAGGGTAACATGTCACTTCCACCAAGAGCTGCTGATGCCTCCAAAGATCTGCATGAATTAGTATAAAATGTACCAATTTTTAGAAAAGGAACCGGTGTCTAAATTTGACCAATTCAGTGAAATGTATGGTATACTTTAACTACCGGTAATTAATGAACACAAAATGTATTATTATTTTTCCAGTCCTCACGTTTCTGGTTCAAGAAGCAGACTTTTCAAAGGATAACTTACGACAAATTGAGCTCCCAGGAAAAGACCGCAGACTCCTTTTCTCCAACAGTAAAAGCATATTTACCATCATATGAACAAGCAAGAGCAGAGACACCTGTTGAGTGACAGATCACTGCAAATGACTTATAAGGGTTTCCGTCCAGAGGTAGAATCTGAATTCCAACCTATAAAGAAGGCGAAAAGGAAAAAAAAGCATTGTTAAGAAGAAAGACATTGAACTAGATGTCTCATTGTTATACAGCCACATGTTATGAGGGCTGAAACGCATTTACCTTATCTTTTGTTATGTAAGCCATGTAACGAGAATCAGGGTCACCATCCTTTGAGATTGGTAAGACAACCATCTTTTTCACTGGAGAACCATAACATGGACCAAGGAGTGTTTTTCTGTGCAGGAAAATCTCACGGTTACAGAATCAAGACATTACTTACAAAAAGCATAATTTATATAAAAGCAGTAAATTTAAATATTATTCACAGGCTATGATTAGGAACGCAGAATTAAATGAATTCAATCTGTTTGCACCATCACTTTAATATTTTAATTCAGGCTTTTATTAGAGCACATTTTTATTTTTTTCTCTTAGACATTGCAGCTAGTCCAAATGCTGCATTCTCAAGTGGAAAACTTTGGGATAAATTGCATTTAAACAGACTGACTCGATTGCTGTTTTTACATCAAGTCTTAAAACTCTTCTTTTCTCTTAAAACTTTTGCACAGCTTGGGACATTACGTTTATTGCACTTTTTATTAACCTGTTTTTTTTTGTATTCATGTTTTTGTTGTTTTTAAGGAACTTTTATTTTAGCTGCTGAGTGACATTAGATTTTTACTTGATGAATTCATTCATTAATTTTTCAACCGGCTTATTCTGCCGGTGCCTATCTCCAGCGCACATTGGGCGGGAGGCAGGTGTACACCCTGAACAAGTCGCCAGCCCATCGCAGGGCTACTTTATGAATTAATTTATGAATTTGTTGGTGAATGGGTTAATTGGTTGGGCTGATTGATGAGTTAGCTGGTTGATTGGTTGGTTGGTGAATTAGTTTATTAGTTAGTTGGAGGATTGGTAAGGTGGTGAATTAGTTGGTTGTTGAATTAGTCGTTGGTTGGTTTGTGAATTGGATGTTAAATTAGTTGGTTGATTGGGTGTTTGGTTTAAATGATAAAGTACGGTATATAAGATAAAAATAAGATAAAGTAAGATAAAACCTGCTGTTTGTTGTTTCGCTTGAAATTTATTTTATTGCCTTGATATGAAAACTCCAAACCTGCACATTTTGGAAGTAACGTTGAAAAGCTTCATCTTATAAAGGTTAGAGGATGTAAGGAGAAAGTTTTCGGCTGTCAGAGGAGGATACCATGCCATGCACGTGGGCACTGCACTCTGCTCGATCTGAACAGAACTCAAAATCAACAATTCATTTTCTCCACTTTTTTGCAGATCATACTCCACCTGTAGAAAGCAAAAAGGTAAAAATTTCAACTTCTATACAATGTAACCAGATTTAGAAAGTAAGGGATAGACTCGCCAGTCTGCGGTCCATTCCAAGAGAGAGCAGTCGGGACTGATTGGTGTCCAGATCCACACCAAAAAGCAGATCCTGGATGGGTTTATAATGAGAATGATGCCTGCCCAGGAGCTTCCAAATTTCTTGGGTACCCTCTTTACACAGATAGAGCAGTGTAACAGCTTTTCCTGTGTCCTGTACAAGAGTAAAAAAAAAAACCTCACAAACATTTCCATAAATGGATTGGATATGAATACTAAATGTTTATGCTTTATCATTTAAAATCAGAGTGACTGAAATATGAAATTAAAATCTTCCACCAACCGCAGCTGCCAGATATTGTGAGTCCTGGGAGAAAGTGACATGAGTAATGCTATCCTGACTGTACTGGAAAAAATCCTTCTCATCATTCTCAAGGGTAGAGGCGTCAACAATCTGCAAAGCCCCACTGGCAAAGCCGACAGCCAGGTAAAAACCTAGAAGGGGACAAATTCATGCAACCGCATTGTATCTTTAAGTGTAAATCTCTTTTTTTTTCCAACAACTTCAATGCTCAGAGGCTGGTTTAAATAACAAAAATGATCATTTGTAAAACAATTAGAGGGTATTATTGAATATTTTTGTCTCACCTTGTGGATCGTAGGAGAGGCACTGGATCTGCTTGTGGGACTGGAAGGTCCTGCTGCAGATGGGTTCTTTTTGCTCATGATCCCAGATTTTAATAGTGCCACTGTGGCTCCCTATTGCTAATAGTGGCTGTTTGGGATGACAGGCAACTGCTTCCACTGTTTCTTCATGTTCCTTCAGAAGGGTCCGGATAACGTGTGTTTGAGCATTTACATGAACTGCTGTGGCACGAGTTGTAGAGAGAACACAGTTTCTGTCAGAGACAAGAAAAACTTTAGACAAGAATAACCTCCAACAATAAAAGGGATTTCATACACTTGAGACACTTTACAATAGAAAGTATAGTTCATCCTGTTCAAGAATATACAATATAAAAGGATATAAGCTATATTGCCATAATACTATTGACTGAATATTTAGCCTTTAGTCTCATCTTGGATGAGTATAAATTTTACTGTTTACTGAGTATACTGTTGCACAGTATTTGGAATATCATTATTTGGAAAATGCTTTTGACAAATACAGTGTATTCATGGACAAAAAGTAATAGAGATCAAATGAGTATTCATGCCTCTTGATATATGGCAGGTACTGTTTACACTGAAGTATTGTTGCCAGAAGTATTGAAAATACCTTTTGGATTTATTAGAAGACTGTGGAGTTTAATACTCATGTAATTTCATTAAGATCGCATTTGTTATAACTGTATTCTACCGGCCACAAACTGAATGTTTGTGAAAATCTTTAAAACATCAATACAGCAAATAATTGTGAACATATAGGACAGTATGTTGAGAGAGACGGAAGCATACGATAACGGGAACAGGACATAAATCCAGGCTCACTAACCCCTACACCACTGAAGATTACTAAAAGAGCATTGTTGAAAAATAAATGTTCATACCTCATGACAAATGGCTTTGCCTCCAGTGTGTAGTCTGTTGGATCTTCCATGGAGCCATTTGAAGGTATTTCTTTAGAAAAAGAAATGGATCTGATGGGATCCTTGCTAAACTCTTTGTAGAAGCTGACAAGCTTGAGATTCCCATCATAGAATTTGATGCAGCCTTTCACGTCACCTGTTACTATATAACTTGAAAAAACACATGTATAGGTGCAGGTATAAATGTTTAAGTGCACATATAATCAATTAAAAGTGCATAATATTATTACAAATGAAACATCTCATACTCATCGATCCGAGTCAATACAGTGATAGCTTCACTTTGGAGATAAATTAGCTTCATGGCTTTCCTCACTATGGGTTGAGAAGAGATGCAATCAGTCTTGTCCCAAAGAACTATGTTCCCGGCCGATGTGGCTGTAAAAGCCTGCACACCATCAGAGTGGAAGACAGACTGGCTCAGGGAACCTAGAACTAAATTGAAAGTCTGCAATGGGCATAGAATGGTTACTGTCCAACGCCCATAAAAATACTGGTAACATGAGACAATAATCTCAATTTTAACTCTAATTCTCTTCTGCTAACCTTGTCTGTAATTTCAGGATTGGAATACTGCAGTTTTCCTGAATCCTGTGAGACAAAGCATTGTCAGGTGCAAAGACAACTTCTGTAGTAAATGAGTGAAATATCCACGAGCAATACACACCCAATGGTAGAAAAGAACTTGAGAGCTGCTGTTGCTGACTAACTGCTTGCTGTCTGAGGGGTTGAAAAGTATTTGTGTCTGGGAAAACAGGCAGAAATAGGGTTTGTTTTTATTCATTCATTCATTCATTCTCATACCCGCTTCTTCTCTTTCGGGGTCACGGGGGTCTGCTGGTGCCTATCTTCCAGCACACATTGGGCGAGAGGCAGGGGTACACCCTGGACAGGTCGCCAGTCCATCGCAGGGCAACATTCACTCACACCCTAAGGGGAATTTAGATTAGTCAATTAACCTAACCACATGTTTTTTGGGATTGTGGGGGAAACCGGAGTACCCGGAGGAAACCCACGCAAGCACGGGGAGAACATGCAAACTCCTTCCAGGAAAGTCACCTTATTGTTAATAAATATCATGTTGACAGAGAGCTAATACTCTTATATCAAAATAAAACATACCTGGCAACCATATTTTGTCCTGAGGTCAACTTGACATTGTGGTCTTTCGATTTCATCGGTCCAGTTCCAAATACACACTCGCTGGTGCATAGAAAAAGAACAGCAGGTTTATGGTTTAATTTGATATGTTAATGCCATATCAAATATATGTAGGTGACTTAAGCTTGAGTTAAAACGTTTGGTTTCAAACCTGTACCGTTTCAGCTCCTACAGTCACCAGATATTTAGAATCTTTCGAGAGAGCCAAGGCAGCAACTCCACCCTCTGGATGACAATCAAACAAAGTTTGTACAGGAATCCTGCAAAAGTGTGAATGGCATAAATTAAATTTTCACCTTTCATTTTTGTTCTTTATAGAATTCAAAGATGGGACTAATTAAAAAAGTGCCCACAGAATACATATGTTTTGTTTTTATTGACAAAATCTTATGTTAATTTTGATTTTGAAATATGATTGTTAACAGAATAAATTGTGGTCTGGTATTGGTCCTTCGTTAAAAAATTAAATAAAAAAGCTCCAGGGTTGCTGGGGCAATGTGGGCACAAACACCCTCTAACTGTTAGCTTGCATTGGTGTCTAAAACTACTGACACCAGGTCAGTGGCTATGGTAACAGGTGGGAGTTATGGTATCAATTGGTGTCAAGTTTCATTTTTGAGATTTAACAAATATTGAAAATGAGTTTTTTTTTTACGTGTTCTTGTATATATATAAACCATTGTATCAGACATTAAAAGTTATTGCATAATAGAACTGAAATTATATTCACTGTTTACAAAAGTTTTTTCTCTAATAACATTAACAATCTCTATTTTTGGAAACAGTCACTCATTCCACTTGCTATGCCAGAAATATTAATTGCCCTTATCCTGTTCGAAGTTCACTGTATGAGAAAATCGAATAATTCAGCCACACCTTTCCTACGACACACCAATGTCTACCTGTAAAATACCATATATATATGGTATTATAATACTATTATAATATATAATATATATTATAATACTCTATGATGTACTTTTCACACCCCCTCAAGTATTTTAGTTAATCATATTAAATATATGTTTACCCCGTATAAGCATCCCATATGATTACAAGACTCTCTTTTCCCATGTCGGCAGTCACAATCCAACGTCTATCTTCACTAGCACACAAACAGGTGATTGGACTACTGTGGCCCTGTAGACATCAAAATAGTTACAAATTAAGAGTTCTGCCTTTATGATTAGCATCTATTCTTAATTTTTAATACTCAAAGCTTACTTGTAACAGACGCTGGGAATTGGAGGTGTGATCATACATGACAGCAACTTGAGCACAAGTGTAGAGAATGACAAGCTGCTCTTCATCCTGCAGGCTGAAAACAGGTAGCAACTGATTTATCCCATAAGCCCATTCAAGAACCTGAAGGAGATAGGAAACCTTTTAGACACATGCTGGATAACTTCACTGATGATTGGGGCAGCATAAAAGTTACTTATTTAACTTGAAACTATTGTGAAATGAAGGCATTGCTTTTTAAAATAAGCTTCAATTAGTTTAGAACTTTGCTAGGAACAAAAATACATATTGAGTTTTATAGTACAGGGCAGTGTGTCAGGCCTTGCGGTTTCACAGAAAGGAGATTCTGGTTGTGTGTTGGATAATACTTAATAAACATAAACTTATAAACTTAACAGAAAAAGATTTCTATTTTTTCGTATCGGGACAACGTGGGACAGTATGGTGATATAGAAGGTGAGGTTTTTAATATTGACCGATTGTAAACCTCTTCTGTCTAATGCATTTCAGCCATGGGTCAGGTAACGTTATAAGCCAGTGGACTCAATCACCCTCAAAATGATACAGAAGATTAATAATGGCAGGGAATTTTATATTGTTTAATGTTGAACAGGGTACTTTAGAAAACTTAAAACGGTTGTTGAGAAGACACCACACAAAAGAGGAATACATGTTTACCAGGGGGTGAGTTTTGATCCTGTTCTCTTTGCTAATATCAGGCAGTGAGGTGGCTCTATAAACTTGTGAATCAGAATTCTCTCGAAGAGCGAAAAGTTCACCCCTTCCCGTCTCGGCGTCTGCCTCTGGCTCCTCTTCGAGTGTTTCTTGCTTCATCCCATTAATCATCGCACTTGTCTCCTTTACCTCGTCCCAGGTTTTTGATTCTGTTCTCTCTGACATGATTTCCAAAAATCGCTGACCCTTGCGAAGTCTGTGCGTAAATCGTTAAACTAACAAATCTTAGATCCAATTTAAAATGGTATAGAGTTTTGCACTCAGTATTCCCTTTTCCGATTGTGCACTTGATATGTTTAAAATATGGATTGCAACGAGCGATCCACTTCAACTAGCAACGCATCACGTTGCTAAGATACGGTCACGTGAGAGGGCAACGAACTACAGGCTGAACCAAGGAGTCGGCTGTTCTCTTTCAAGCATGGAAAAAAACTCACTTAAAAAACACAACATTTCTTTAATTTGACCCACATGCTATTGTAAAAAGCTGCAAAATAGCTTTCAGTTGCTTCAATTTTACATTTTGTTTATTGCCAGTTAGCTTGTCATAATTAGTATAGTTCTGTTTGCTCTTGATATGATTCAGTGCTAAAAATTAAATTTTTCCTTTTTTTAGATACAGCCAACATTTAAACCTTTATTGTAAAGATAATGTCAAACATTGTGTAGCCCATGATGCCCTCTTTACTGTCATCTACTGGTGGAATTAAATGTAGACTTTTGTATGGGTGTATTTCATACTGTGGTCAATGGTTGGCAGAGGCTGTTGACCAGTGTATATTTGAAGATACTATACTAGGCTATACATTTTGGCCACTGGCCAGACTTTATAAATGTCTGCCTTAATGTCTGACATAATGGAAATGTCAAAAGAGGTATTTATGTTTTGAAGAATGTTATGAACCAACATACCAGTCTACCAATAATGCTACATCCACACCCAAAGAAAAAGAAAGAGAAAAATAATCTAAATCATTTATTTCAAATCTGTTTTGTGTTTTGTTTTTGTATTTTGTGTTTACTTAAGGAATACAAGAAGTATGAACATTCTTCTTATTTTTATTATTATTATTATTATTATTAGAAATTGTAACAATTACTAGCTATATTTTGTTTAATTTTACTTAACCAAAAGTGAAATTATCCAACTTTTTGCCTTTTGTTTCTTTTTGGCATTTAAAAGAGCTTTGCACTTCCAAAATCAGAAAAAAAAAACTGATAATAGGATAAATGGACCATATTTTTATAAATAAAAGTTTAATTTGTAAATCAAAAGGACACATTTTTTTCATTAATTTAATAAATTATTTTGATCTATAATCATGCTTTATTTTAAAACCAAAAAGTAACCCAAAGAACATTTTGAAGCATCAATTTTGAGCTACTGAGGAGCTCTGGAGGAATTTAGAAGTATTTATTGCACCAGGCAGTCACCTGGCCTGGTGTCAAAGCACAACGGTAAAGGGATCGATCAGCGCATTTTCTGAAAATAGTGCGCTCAATAACAGACCAGTCTTTAACAAAACAAACAAGGGTCCATTTATAACGATAACAAATACGTGTCATGTTTTCTATGCATATTTTAAATTGTAACTAACAGTCGTTTTACCTCAGGACAAAAAAGACTGCTTAAACGATCACACGCATTCCTGTGATGTGTAGTATATCCTTCCGCCACTTTTTGTGGCTTTTCAGACTGTTTAGGTCTAACGGTCAGTGCTGAACACACGCGTGAACTCTGCATATCTTTAAAAATATCGCATTAAAATAACAAGAAAAGCCACATTACCGGATTAATATTTTTGATAACGTCTTAAACATATGGATTGTCTGCGCTTTGGTTTCAAAACGGGCTACACTGTCTCTGTTTAGGAGGAAATTTACCAGCATTGCTAGCCGAAATAGCAGGCAGCGTCAGCGCAGACTTGAAGAACTGGAGGAGTAGCTTTACACGTTGGCTGTCACAAGCTCAACTGTCAGATACATCATCAAAGAACGTTTTCCGCAGTAGTCCGCGGGATATAACGTTGTTTCCGAATCGTTAAAAACTCTGCCCTAGCTGTCGTTTATGGGATCATCATGTCCATGAAGCCGCAGGCCGGTGGAAATCGCAAACCCGGCGGAAGCAACAGCGGAGCCGCTGCGGCCTCCGGTACCAGTGGAGCTGGATCGGGTTCCGCACGCCAGAACATGGGCAGGTAAGTCCATAATCTGCATAACACGGTATTAATTCAGAAGCTCGACAGGCCTGAGCCTACAGGGGGATGCGGCACAACATTACTTCCACTGGTGTCGTAGTTGTAAAACGCAGGTTGTGAAGTTCGGGATTGAGCACCGACGCAGGCCGATGCAGGCCGAGCTCCCAGGACAGGGTTTCACTGTTTTATGAACAGACACTAAATGTAACGTGTATGCTGAATGTTAGCTAGACTTGTCGAGAACGACGCCAGTATCAGTTGTCTCATAGCTTCGTGGAAATGCTCTGGTCAGTTTATTCCAAAACACATGCTTTTGTTTGTATCGGCATCTATTATAACGTCTATCTTTCACGCTGGTCTCTGTGAAGTAACGTTACGTTCCAATTATACGAACGTTTGTTGTTGACATGCTAACGGTAAATAGCTAACGATTGTGAAAGACAATCAGTTCTTGATCCCATACACATTACGTTTATATATATATATGTTATGATGCCTCTCAATAAGTCATCTTATTAACATGATCTTTGTTCTGTTGTATCTAAAAGCTTTGAGTGGTTAGAGGAACTCTATTGCTTCGCTTTCCCCCCAGCTATTTCATGTTGAAGCGATGTCAGCTGATTTAAAACCTGCTCCGAGTGTGTGAGTCGGCATTATGGGAACCAACATGGGAAGTCACATGCCCCCCGTCTGTTCCACCATTGAGAGAATGACATTAACCTTGTTCCTGTTCTAGCTTCTTGCGATTGGTTGACATGGGGACACTGGGTCAGAGCTGGGCTTTCCCGTTACGTTTGATCACTGAAGGAAATGAACATTGTGCAGGGCGCGTGTATTTCCTACGAGAGGTGGCACTCGAGCCCTTGTAGTCAGACCTTTCTGTCTCATCAACCTTGACGAGAGGGTGCATGAATGAGCCCGACCTTCCCAGATGACATTTGCGTAAGTTTGTTGCATTAGTAGTTGTGTGACAAAAGTGTTGTCTCGTTTTTTTCTGGATCGTAATTCAAGGCGAAAATAGTATGCGCCTTAACATAGTTAAGATAGATACAAGTGTAGTTAAACTAATATCGAGTAACATGTGACGAAATCTTTATAATGCTTGTGATGGCCATTGTCATTTGTAATCTCCCTTTCTGACTGTTTTTTTGTTGTATTTTTTTTTGAACTGGAATTCAGTCATGTCATGTTCAGTCATGAGAATTTATGCCACTTTTTCACTGGATTTTAGTATCGGCACACCTCAGCTTGGCATGGCTTGGCTCTACTCATCTCATTTAAGATCTTTGCACGCTGAAGTCCAAAGTTTTCGTCTGAAACAATCGTATGATCCATAAAACATTGAGCTCACGTTGTGTCTATTACACAAACACACTGCCTCCAAATAATTAGTCTGATAAACAATCGTAATGGTTTTATTTTTTTTTGCGTTTGTGGCATACCTTGGAAGTGTTTTTGGACCAGTATGGTCCTTCTGTGGTTCCATAGGTAGGCATTGACTTTACGCAACGTGCTAAAATATTCAATGTGCAAGGCTTGTGGATTTTAAAAAATTCCAAAATATTTTTGGGTAAATACAAAACAAAAGTTTTGGAAAAATCTGCTTTTAGAACCTCACCCAAGTGGGAAGCACAAATACAGCTAAAGGGTACAGAATGCAGTGTAAATATCAAGCAATGCCTTTACAAAACAGGCCAGTGGAAAGCAGCATTATTAGGCATTATTAATCAAAATCTTTTTAGGGTATTTATTAAATGTTTGTTACTCAAGTTAGATTTGGAAATTGAATAATGAAACATCACTTTTAACTTCTTCCAAAACATCAATAAAATGTCTTGTTTTTTTGCCTTTTTAACACAGGCCTGTTTTGCAATGCTCCGACTTGATGCTTTTGGGGGTTTTCCACTTTGTTCTCTACTGTATTATAAATAAATTAATTATATGCATTTAATACAAACAATACACGTTTATATTATATTTTTATATAGCACAGTCTTTCAGAATGTCGTAATGCTGCTTTTTAAGTAGGGGTAGGATTCTAAGGTTTTCCCATCACAAACACAACAATCCTAAAATTCTGTCATTTTTGATGACATTAAAAAAGACTTTGATAATTTTAGGTTCTGATTTAGGAACTGTCATATATTGTTATGTTTGAAATCTATACATTTCACATCTTTAGTGAATAAATATAGTGCATATTTACATTGTAGTATTTTTCTATGAGTCAAATGTTTTGAACACCAGAATTGTGCTTTGGTACAGTGAAATTTGTGAAGAATATGAGTCTCCATGATGCAGTTTCAGAGGTAGACCAGTGCTCTTGTAATCTGTTTTCAGCTTGTATGTTTTTAATTATGAATGCTCTAACTCATTACCTCAAGTCAATCATGCCATTTCCTCTCTTCTCTACAGGGGACGCAACAATGCCAAAGGACCCTCTACTGCAGTGAGCAACTTTCCTTTAATTTATTCCTACAATTGATTTCCCAGATTCACTATAGCGTGGAAACATCCCCTGTAGAATTATTAGCTTATAGAAATCTAACCTCAAGTTAGTTAGTGGAGTCAAGTATACAGACAGGTATATACACTTTTATGTAATTGCAAATCATAAAAATGCTCGATTTTGTTTGTTATCCTTTAGGTGGCCTTCAATGGAGTTTATGCAAACATGAGGATGGTTCATGTTTTGACCTCAGTTGTGGTGAGTACCTTTTCTCATTGTTCATTTAGCTACAGTTATTAAGCTCTGTTTTTTTATTTGTTTTATTTTCTCATTTTAAAAGAGCACTCTACTCTTTTAGCAAAGGCTCATTCTCTCAAGAGATTTAGCATTTTGCACTTATAATTTAGCCAGTATAGACCAGTAGCATTTCAGTTTAAAAGAGTCTATTTTTCCACAGTGACACTAAGTGTATTTTTTATGTGACTCACTAGCTGCGTTTCCTTCCACCTATTTTTATGCACATTTTGGCAAAACACCAAAATGTGCGTACATTTTTAAAAATGTGCATAAAAAATTATGCACACAACTGAGGAGGATAAACTTTTTATCTGATAATTAAATATTTGCAAAAATACGATTGAAACGCATTTACTAAATAAAACTCGATGCAGTAGCAAGTTTATACGGCGCAATGTGTTGTTTTGTTAGAACTTGGGCATTATGGGGCGGCATTAATGGGCCAATCAACGGACCAATTTCCTCACACAACATCTGAAATGTTGTTTCATTTCATTTTAAAATTCTTGAGCCAAAGTCTGTCATCAAAGTGGTTCGGTATCACTTCCCAGAACTGTCTTGACAAGCTGTGTTCCCAAAGAGCAGTCTGCCGCCTCCAAAAGCAAAATGACGTTTGTTTTCCAAATGAAAGTTATTGTATATGAAAAAAAGCCTTCTCCTAACGTAGCAACTTGCATTTTCCTTTTGATATTTGGCACCAGTTTATCAGGAAATGATGATTTTGTTCTATTGGACGTTTCATGGAAAGTGTGCTTATTATTTTATGCAATATTCCAATTTTGCTTATTAATTTAATTTGCATCTTTGTATAGAAACATGACTAATAAGTTACAATGCGTTGTAACACCAGCGGAAAATCAAACTTTAAATAACTTAATACTAATCGTCTTAGTGGGAGATTGGAAATGAGCCTATGACAAAAATGTGGAGCATTCCTTTAATTATTTAATGTCTTATGAGATACTTAATTTGTGCTTCATCATTCAACAGGGAACCAAATGTGAGCTGAAGGTGAAGAATGGCTTGGTCTATGAAGGGGTGTTTAAAACTTATGGGCCAGAGGTGAGGAGAGTGGTGTTTTGGTCTCGTGGGTTTTAATAATTTTAAACACAAGCATTAAACGAATGTTTTAATAATTGATATGGACTCATTGTTTCAGTGTGATCTTGTGCTGGATGCTGCCCACAGAAAGAACACAGAGCCAAATGTTGGCCCTTGCCGTGAGGATATTGTGGAGAGCATCATCTTCAAGTCTTCAGATGTTGTAGTAGTTCATTTCAAAGATGTGGACCTCAATTATGCTAAGAAAGGTGAGAAATGTTTTGGGTTCTTTTATTCTTCTTGCTCTGTGATGTTCCTTTGAAGGGATGATTTTTTAGTTCAAATTTTCTAGCAAAAATTTCAGAAAGAGAAAAGCCCTAAAAAAATGGATTTTAGTAATTTACCAGTGTTTTCACCAGACATAATCTTGAGAATGAGTCTAATCTAATGTGTAATCTAAAAAAATGTATGGTGTGCATTTTAACAGGAACAACCCTTGACCAAATGAATTTGCATTAGTCCACAATGAGGATGTAAATGTGGTCGGTGTTCCTAAATATAACTGCATAAACCTCTTTATAGTCGTTGCTTTGGTTACAATCTTGTTTCATTTATTTTGAAAATATATTTTTAGGAAAAATAATTATATTAGAATTTCAAACACTTTGTTAATAAATGTTTATTAATCTAGAGTTGATTGCAAAACAAAAGACACTTGTAAATTATTCTTTCAGTGTGTTTGCTTTGCTGCATTTAGGATTTGATATTGAGGAACCTCTTCATTAGTCAATATGTCACCCTGAGTCAAAATGTTTAATCAAAACAATGAGACGGAAAGGTCTCATTTTGTTTATAGTTCCTTTTTACATGATGAAAACTGTCTTTAGGGCTTGTGTCAAATTCTCCAGCCGATGCAGTAGGTGCAGAAATAGTTTGTCATTGACTCCCAAACTGATCTCCTTTTTTCACTGTCTTTTTCTTCTAAAATGGCCATAGTCTCATCAGATGCAGGTAATGCAACCAAGTCTTCTGTTTGTTTTATGCTAAATGTTGTAGTTGCTTGTAGCTGTCTTTGAGCAGGGAATAGTGCATGATCTGTAGCCATTTCCACAAAGAAATCCTGTGTTTATGGAATTTTTGCTATTTTTTTCCTTGTACTAATTTTACTAACACTAATGCAGCTCTTAAAGCCGAATGATGTTTACTGTATTATCATGATCAAAGCAGCCAAAACAATCAGCTTCTTAATTTGCTTCCCTCTGTTTCTGTTCAACAATACACACAAACTGATGAGTAGATCTTTTTACCATCCCCTTTTTCTTATTTTTATAAATGGTATCTTAAAAAAAACCTGCGTTGGATTTGGATTTGCTGACATTTGTAAGCTCGCAAATTAAGTTACATTAATTAAGTTGCAACTGCAGATTATAGTTCTGTAAGTAAATTGCACATAAAGATGCCAATTATTTAGCTTATTTTCAGCAAACTAAGTGATTTGAAAACCCCTAAAAAAAGTCAGAATTACCAGCTATGAAAGAGTTACCACAAATCCAGGTTTCAGATCCTGGATTCCACACATATCTTCCTAGTTTTTGCAATCCATTTGCTTGTCTTTTCTTTGGATTTTCTGCAGTGTGAAGAATGGTGTCCCTAAAGTTTTTTTTTTAAATTCCAGCATTTAGTTACACAACAGCAACTCTCATTCACCACTACACATGGAATAGTTTTTTTTCCCACTCACTTCACAACTTCGATGTCTTATACGTACTAAATTTAATCTGAGATCCTCTTTATTATGTCATAAATGTTGTATATATGTTGTCAGTGGTGAACAGATTTGGAATGTTTCCATTCAGTTTTGACCTAACTGAGTGGTCTGAGACCACGGCTTTTGAAATGTATTGTGTTTAATAATACTGGTCTATTCAGCCACCTCTTGAAGTTGGCTTAATTCTCAAATAACTTTCAATTCAATTCTCAATTAACCTAATTCTCAATGAGACTTTGTCAATTTGTATTTGCTTACAGTTCGCAAACAGTGGCTCAATGGGAATATTGAGTTGACGTCTCATAGATCCTAACATATTCTTAGCTCCTTCATCCTCATCTCTTTGACAACACCAACTACTTTTCCATTTATTAGTGTCCTTTCCGCAAGCATGGCTATTTGTTAAGCTTGCTTCCTTATTGGATATGTAACAATTGTTTTCTCTTGGTGTGTGGTGAAGATAATTTTACCGACAGTGCAGTGAGTGCCCGTCTAAATGGAGAGCACAAAGAAAAGGAGCTGGAGCCTTGGGATGGAGGGGAGCAGCATATCTCTGGCAGTATGGAATCTCTTGACACTGATATGGTGAGACTGCAAAAAAATTCACAATTGGCACCATTTAAAAAAACCATTGAATCTCATTAAAGAAACTGTGATGTGAAACGGTTATCACAGTTGAAACCTTTTCCCTCAGTCAAACGGTTGGGATCCTGATGAGATGTTTAAGTACAATGAAGAGACCTACGGCGTAAAGTCCACGTATGACAACACCTTGTCCTCATACACGTAAGTCCTTTCAAATATATAGCACTTGCTATGAACTAGAAGGTTTTTTTTGGTCTCAGATTGTTTTTTTTTTGTCTGTCTCCAGGGTTCCGCTGGAGCGAGACAACACTGAAGAGTTCCTGAAGCGAGAGGCTCGGGCGTCACAGCTAGCAGATGAGATAGAAGCCAGTTCCACCTACAAGGCTCGTGTGGCACTGGAGAATGATGAGCGCTCAGAAGAAGAAAAGTACACTGCTGTGGTCCGTGGAGAAAGGGAGCTTCATAGCCTTAACAGGTGAAGCCACTGTTGTCTGTAGTGCTTTGATGTTGTCTTGATAATGAGTAAATAAAAAGTTTAATCAATAATTGTTTTATGCTTGTCAAAAGCTTTTTTGTATTTGTCAAATTGCAAACCATTGTTCTAGGTAAATAGGGCCCTTCATCAATATAAAGGTAATGTCAATGTTCATGGGAATGCCTCGGCATTAAAAAACATGATCTGATTTGGGATGTATCACTTTCAAATGCTTTGATTATTTGATGCCATTATTTAGCATTAACAGCTATATTTAAAGCTACTGTTAATTGATAACTGGATGGATAATCAATCGCTGGGGTGTGTGTTTTAATGTGGTGAAAGATACTAAATGCATATTCAATGGTTCTGCAACTAAATATTGTATTAAAACTGTCGAACACACAGCCAGCAAATTATTATCGTATTTAAGCGATGGTCACTTGCCATCTTCACATCTCCACATATAGCTTCACATATTCAAATGTTGATGTATGGGCTCTAATGCATGACTGAAATAAGGAAAGGGGGGGCTGTTTTCATCAGTTAACCCATCACATATTTGTTACCAATGTTAAAATTATTAAATATTTAAATAGTGACTCAATTACATTGTGGATTACTTAAACAGAAAAGTAGCAAGTTACCCTTTTTAGTAACATTTTAGCACTTAAAATTGTTGTTTTGGAGGAGGTGGAATGGATGACAGAAAACATTACGGCACCATGTATAAAAAGTTAACTTTCTTGAGATATTACACGAATTACTGACACTAACACGGTTTCAAGCACAAGCGCAGACAGATGGAGAGACGGATGGTAGTTGTTTTTAAATTTGTAGTTACATTTTTCTTCGTACCTCGAAGCAAAAAGTTTCCCGTGAGACCCTTCGTATCTCAAACATTTCGTAACTCGAAGCATTCGTATCTCGTACCACTATGTATGTATATATACAGTAACAGTCATTCGTTTACCTGAAATGCACTAAAGCCCGAGAATATCCCCAGAATATCTTCTCTACACGCTTCCTATGTCTCTCTTTTATTGTTGTTCTCTAATATCACTTTTATCACGAGGCAGTTTCTCCCTTAAGCTCCTGTTTTCATATTCACCATGCAGCTTTTCAGCCTTTCAAAACTAGTTGGTGATCATGGATCATTTTCACACTGATCCCTCACATACTTGAGCAAAATACTCGTATACGAACAGTTTTGGTAAATAATTTCTCACCGCTATTCATCCAAACTTCCCACTCAACTCAGAGCACCCGCTTTGAATGCACAATTCACACTGATTCATCAAACTGTTGTGTGGCCGCATATACTGTTTTGTAATCTGAAGAATCACAGCTTGAATTCAGTTTGTCTAAAATGACTGTTTAACCTGACCACAGGCCTGTCTTGCTCCTGCTCCCTACGAGAGTGCCCCATCGAGACTTTGCTTTGTAAATACTCTTAAATTAGCTACTTTGGTGTTCAACTTCATGGGTCAATTACATTAAAACATTTATGCCATTTTCTAAGCATTGTACATTTTGAAAGGATCATAACTATGAATAAAACTTGGTTAAATGGTTTGCATTATATTTCTTACTGTAAAAAGTACCCATTTGTTCATGATGGACATGAAAATATAATACTATGTTGAAACTTGAACTTGAAATGTTCTGAATAGAAAGAGTTGGGTTGCGGAATTGAGATTTTTTTTTTTTAAGAATAAGATTCAGGCCAATTGTTCTGCTATATTTGTTTCTGGGTTAATTTTTTTCAGAGAGGTTTATGTTAAAAATGAATTTGACTTGTTTCCATCCTGGTTGATACAGTCCTAAGCATTTACTTACACTTTGGTTTTCTTTGCTCGTCTTTATTTTTTACTGTAAATCTGAATTATTAACTGTCACATGACCGTTTTGTACTCTGTTGAGAAACAGTCGTAAAGATTGTTACATTTGTGGACTTTAATCAATCGCTGTAATGTTGTGTTGATTGTGGAGACGTGTGGATGTTTACGATGCTACAATTGAAATGCCCGATCGCAGACCTTGTGGTGTCCACTGGGGCAATATGTAGTTGCAATTTGTGCGGCACGCGTTAGGCCCTGTATCTGTGCGGATGCTTCAGTTATGCATCTTCTCAATAGATCAGGCTTAAGTTGCATAAAAAGTAAGCTTACTGTATTGACACATCAAACACAAAGGGTATTTCCATGATTCAATTTCAATAGTTAAAATTAGTATTTCCAAAATCACTCCTGAAACATTCAAAACTATACCAAACAAGTAAAGTAGTAAAAACCAAGTTTTTATTGTGGCATTTCTATGACCATAAAAATTATCCTTGGAGTTTAGACTGTACACAATTTGACTCAAAGGCCCAATCTGAAAACAACCTGAGTTTGTGCCGTTTTTAATGCAGATTACCTTTTTAAAGTGGAAGACGGCTAATGGGTTGTAGTTTAACAAAATGAGTTATAATTGTTGTCAAAACTGACTTTTGTTTTATCTGTTAGTTTTTCTTACATTTGCTTACTTTGACAGGGAGAACAAATACATTCCCCCTAGTCAGAGGAACAGAGAATCAGGGATGTCATGGGGAGCTGGTCGTCAGAACTCACCCAGACTGGTTCAGTGTAGCCCTGGGCCACCCACACCCAGATCTGGGCCTCACGACTACAACACAATGGATCAGCGAGTTGTCAACGGAGGTACAACATTCAATGAAATCCTTGTTTCTAGTCTAGATATGTTTGTCAGGCTGGTGCTCCACTATGTTAAAGAACTACTTACTATGTTGGAACCAACCAGTGCAGATCATATTTGAACAGTGTGGTGAATCTTTGATTTATTCCATACATTTTTTTCCTGGAGTCATTTTGAAAAGGATCACAGCTTGTTAAATACTGCTGATCATTCAGGAAATTGTCAAGATTTAAGAACGTACATTCTCTTGGTGTTTTGAGGGATCTTTTAATCTGTTAGTCTGCCATTCGTGTATGTCCAATCTGTCAAGTCGTCCATTTGGCTCTTAAACCCTTCCATGCTAAAAAGGGAGTAATCTGAGCACTCTTTTCAAATGTTCTTTCTTTGATGTCCTGCTTCTCATTGTTTTCAAAGTCAAAAATGTCCCAAATAAATCTCAAGACGTGGTGTATTTATTTTCATCTGTGTTCTCCTCACATGGATCTTTTTGTCGATGCTTTCTCTATGCTTTGCTTTTACCTCCTTGATCTTTTTCTGCTAGTATTGGTCACGTTCTGTAAGACCTTCAAACTGTTTTATTTTCTGTTGGAATTTTCCCCCTCTCTCTCACAATCTTCCTTCATGTCTTTCAACAAAAAATGTTTTTCCTTCCCATTTCAACACCTTTCATCTCTATCAGGTGCACACCCATGGGTCACACCATGCCCATCTCCCTCCTCTCGCCCACCATCTCGTTTCCAGTCAAGCCCCATCAACTCTCTCCCACCTCGGGCTGCAACGCCCACACGACCTCCCTCCAGACCCCCATCCAGACCATGTCGTCCCCTGTCTCACCCCTCTGCTCATGGCTCTTCAGGGCCCCTGTCCACCATGCCCAAACGCCTATCCTCAGAAGGTACCATAACCAAAAACGGACTGAGCAGCCATTTTGTTTGTGGCACCACTGCTCATGTTCATGTATTGAACACTAACAGCTGTGGGTTTTTCCTGGTGTTCAGTAAAACAACTCACTCCTCACTTTCAATTTTCTTGTGCTACTTCCTTTCTCTTCTCTGCATGGTTGTGACTTGGCATTGTATTTTGGGCGTGAGGCATAGTCTGATGCTTGCTTGTGTGTTCTCATACATCAAATAAGAGCCCATCAAAGCCAGTTCTAATAAATTTCAGACAATTAATAAAGGCGCACCACTTTAAAATTACAATTGCCCAGTGGCCAACTTGATTAGCTGTCTTTTCTGTTTACACGTATGTCATAATTCACTCTGGTTTGATCATGTTACACATACAGGGTGCAGTTTGTTATCTTTTAACAGACATGACCTTAATCTGTTCCACCAATTTAGTTTAATTCATAGTACCATCCTCAGATCTGGTGCACAATAGTGATCACTTTGTGGTATTCATCATCTACTGTCTTGATCTGACGAGCTCTTGTTGATTGGACATGTGCATCTACGGCTTGTGAATACAGGAGAGTGTGTGTATGGGCATTAGAGTTCGACTCTGTCATGTTGTTCAACAATAATAAACACACAGTATTGTGTTATCGTTTTACCATATTTTTGTAGTTACATTCTGCAAAAGTATAAATTATTGTAAGCAAGTATGTCTGTAATATCAAGAAAATTGTTCAAGAAATATTATGAAACTGAAAAAAAGTATTTTAATCTTTAAAGTTGTTTACATAGACTTTAATAATGATCAGGTTGCTTAAATCTAATTAGTTTCAGATTCGGTTCTGTTACATGTCATGTCTGGAGCTTTGTTCATGGCAAAAGTACTGATGTAATTGATGTTTTGTTATTATGAAATACGTTCATTCATTAATTCGGGTAAAAGACAATTACATGCTGGACAATTCACTAGTTCATCGCAGGGCAACACAGAAATTTAGAGAATTTGAACTTAAACCATGTTACCTGGAGGAAACCCACACAAGCATGGTGAGAACATGTCGACTCCTCACTGAAAGGCAGTTGGCCTGCTACATAATTGCGCCACCATACCAGTCCTAATAAAGAATCCATACTTATTAAAATTACAATCTGCCTTTTCCACTTGGTCATTCATGTTTGAGTTTCACAGAAATATTTGCCCAAAACAAATTGTGTTTTTTGGAAAAGGGAGCACCCTGCACAATGGTGAGAAGAGGGCATTCATTTTGCTCAAAACTCACTCTTATATCTGCTTGTAAATGCAGGTCCTCCAAGAATGTCTCCCAAGTCACAGCGAACTCCTAGACCTCATAGAGTGTCCACTGGTCGGGGTGGTGGGCCTCCGCAACCTGATTATATGTTGCAAGGTGCATCAGTAGATGTCGGAGCTAACCCTCCTACACGCAACAATCCTTCTGGGGGAACCTGGTCATCTGTTGTGAGTGGTGGTGAGTCCAGTTTAGAACTACATACACTTACCTCAGCTTCTTTCAGAGACACCTTTATGCTGACTTTTTGATTTTGGTGTTTTTCACCTTCTCAGCACACAGACCTCGTTCACCTCGACAAAATAGCTTTGGAGGAGGAGTTCCGAACACCTCCTGTATGTCTTCCCCTCAGGCTGGTACTGTGCCAGTAGAGTCTACGACTGCTTCCATGACAGCCATGTCACCAACTGCAGCCAACCCGGCCACCAGCCATGATGCATCTCCAATTGAAGAGGGTGAGGATGCCCCTTTCATAATTACATGCATTTTAAGGCTGGCTCACAAAGATATTCCGTTAAAATGCTCTGTTACAAAACTGATATTTTCTTGATGCTTTTTTTGTAGCCAAAGAATCTAGAGTGCTAGATATGAGACAGAATTCTCCCAATGCCAACAAGGAGAATGTAAAACCAAGTGAAGTTTCTTCAGGCATCGCTCGCTCCATTGGAAAGGGTGTGTTTTTGTGATATCTTGCTAGTGCCTAATGTTGCCAAATGTATTAAAGTTAGCCATGATTATGTAAAGCAATAGCACATCATAAATGGCAGGTTGTTGATTTGGTTTCTCTGAATTATTTTTCTTCTGCAAAATTTATAAGATGCACACACTGGGAAATTTCGTATATCATAAACTAGATTAGAAAGAAAGTCTTTACTTTCAGTAGCAAACTAGACTGATGTATGAAGCTTTATTCTAAGGAGGAGCTCTCCAATGCTTTTTTTGTTCATCAATCTGATCTATTTATAATGTTTCAGATAAAAGAATATTTACACTACACATACATTTATTTCTATGGTTAATTTGAAGATAATCTCTGTATGTTTGATTATTGTGGCACCAAATTTATCTGTAACTAAGTAATACAGTGTAATCTGGAAATTAATTTGGAAATAATTTAATCAATTTAAATGTTTGCTAAGCTTTCAGACCTTTTTTTAATCATATTTAGTGATATTTAGTAGGTGTTAGTCTTGTAAAATTAGTTTACTGGACTATACGTCTTCCGATTCAAATTTTTTTATTCTTTCTAGGGCCTCCCAGTATGGCTCTGGACCACAGAAAACAAATAGACAATTTAAAGAAATTCAGTGTAGATTTTAGGGTAAGTTACATTTTTGTTCCTCATTATATATTGCACATTCAGCCGTGTATTTCTCTGTTCAATGCCTTATTTATTTCTAGTTGCAGTCTAGCTCAAATTCTGATTCAGTTTATGAGCCCATGATGACCAAGCCTCCACGGGACCTTGGAGAAAAGCCAAAGGATCAAGCAACTGAGAGGAGCATAATAGATTCAACAGGACCCAAGGCTTCCATAGAGTCAGGCTTTAGTGATGAAACTTCCTCTCCAATGAGCCTCTCCTCAGCGGGAAGTAAATCTGGAACCCCTTCTCTCTCGCCTTCCTCTGCTATACCAGAGCAGAAACGAGGGCCTGATGTGACATCCCAGGGTGTGCAGACCACAACATCTTTAGGTAATACTGAAGCAAGAGACAAGGAGGACAAGAGTGACCCTGTAGCAGAGTAAGTCTGTAGCTTTACCAATGTGAAGTCTATTTTTGTTTCAATTTATAATCTGTAATTCCCTTTTTGGTAATTCAAATGAAGCATTTTCACTATAAAAAAAATTATTGAAGACCCTGAGAAAAATATGAGAACAGGAATCTCAAGAGACATCGATTTGAACCCGAGTATCTCAGATCTTGTAAATGTTGAGTTTGACCATTAAGACATGAAATCTATGTAGAAAGGGCAGATAGATGTCATAGCTTGTATTAAGTATAAATGTTTATGTAGTGTTCCATGATTCATATTTGTCCACTGCATCTTTGACAGTTCAGTTGATGGAAGTATACGGGCACAGTTATATACCTCTTTACACTCGAGAACAGAGAAGCGGTGGATGTTCACATTTTATATAGTTGAGTTCTTGCAAGCTGAGACAAAGGGCTGACAACACATACCGTGTAGGTTGTTGGTAATGGTTTCAAGTAATTTTTAGAAAGTATTCAAGAATTTTGGTGATTAACAATAAACACTTGAAAATAGTGAAACTGTGTGGTCCCCTTTAAAATTCAGCAGTTACTTCAACAGAATGTTTTTTGCTTCTCTATGTAAAAAAAGTAATATATTGTCTGCGTCTTTAGGAGTGTGAGAAAATCAACTCTCAACCCCAATGCCAAGGAGTTCAACCCAAGGGTTTTTTGCTCACCTGTAAGTAAATTGGTATTTTGTAATATATTATCTGATTAACAAAGCTGTTTCTTAAGACAAAACATAATTCTTTTCTAAAAACATTTAGTTTGTGTCTAATAGAAATACATTTGCTTTTACTTTTATACATTTTACCAATTCCCCAGCCCAAACCAGCAACAACCCCTACTCTGACCCGTCCTCAGGGACAGCCCAGCCCTTCCATTGTTGTGCAGCAGCCGCCAACCGTCTATGGCCAGACCATGTTCCAGATGTACCCTCTGACTCCTGTCAGTCCTGGTGTTCAGGTGAGCACTATGGTGTGATGGCATTTGTTTTGAGCATGACAGTCATCTTTATCCCAAAACAACCATAACCATCAAGTTTCTGTTCTCATTTATGTGGTATGGTCTGGAAAGATCTTATCCCTCATATATTTTCATCTACTGCATCTGCATGTATGTTATGTATTTAGTGTTTAAAATTTGTAATCTTGGGGATTAGTTATTATAATTGGGACTTGGTGCAAACAGACTTGAAGGTCCATTAGTTTGTGCATGGATCATCTCCCCAGCAGCATGTAGAGACCTTGACAATTTCTCATCACTTCAGTTCTGTTGGGTGTTGTTTTTTTTGGTCTTATGTCAATAACTTGTGGACACACATTACTGGTCAAAAGTTTTAGATCATTTTGACGTTACACAAATTTTATGGTTATGCTAGGGAAGAAGCACTCCTTTTTTCAGAAAAAAATCTAGCAAAAGGACTGTTGATGCTAATGCAGTATTTAATTGGATCGGATTTATGAGCCTTTTCTTTCAATTAAAACACCTTTTGCAGCAGCTAAATCAACTATTGGCTTGACCAGGTTTTTTATAATGGTTAGTCAAGGTGCTCCCACATAAAGCTGTAATTAACCCCCCGCCCCTCCCAAGCCTTAGACAATTTAGCCCGACCTAAATATGATTTCATTTACGGTCTTATTTATGAGCCCAAACTCAACCCGGCCCCAAAATACTCCGCTTCAGAGGAGACCAACAAATGTGCTCCACAAATCGGGGTTTTGTATAATAAATGACTGTATATCCATCCATCCATCCATTTTCTTCCGCTTATCCGGGGCCGGGTCGCGGGGGCAGCAGTCTTAGCAGGGACACCCAGACTTCCCTCTCCATGCACACTTCTTCCAACTCCCCAGGAGGGATCCCGAGGCGTTCCCAGGCCAGCTGCGAGACATAGTCTCTCCAGCGTGTCCTGGGTCTTCCCCGGGGCCTCCTCCCTGTGAGACATGCCCGGAACACCTCCCCTGGGAGGCGTCCAGGAGGCATCCGAAACAGATGCCCGAGCCACCTCAGCTGACTTCTCTCGATGTGAAGGAGTAGCGGCTCTACTCCAAGCTCCTCCCGGGTGACGGAGCTTCTCACCCGATCTCTAAGTGAGCGCCCAACCACCCAGCGGAGGAAACTCATTTCGGCCGCTTGTATCCGGGATCTTGTCCTTTCGGCCATGACCCAAAGCTCATGGCCATAGGTGAGAGTAGGAACATAGATCGACTGGTAAATCGAGAGCTTTGCCTTTCGGCTCAGCTCCTTTTTTACCACGACAGACCGATACAGCGACCGCATCACCGCAGATGCTGCACCGATCCGTCTGTCGATCTCATGCTCCATCTTCCCCTCACTCGTGAACAGGACCCCCAGATACTTGAACTCCTCCACCTGGGGCAGTAGAACTCCACTGACCTGGAGAGGGCAAGCCACCCTTTTCCGGTCAAGAACCATGGCCTCGGATTTGGAGGTGCTGATCTTCATCCCAGCCGCTTCACACTCGGCTGCAAACCGCCCCAGCGCACGCTGCAGGTGCAGGCCCGAAGAAGCCATCAAGACAACATCGCCTGCAAACAGCAGAGATGAAATCCTTAGGCCCCCGAACCAGACCCCCTCCGGCCCTTGGCTGCGCCTTGAGATTCTGTCCATAAAAACTATGAACAGAACTGGTGACAAGGGGCAGCCCTGCCGGAGGCCAACGCGCACTGGGAACAGGTCTGACTTAGTGCCGGCAATGCGAACCAAGCTCCTGCTCTGGTTGTACAATGATCGGACAGCCCTTAGCAAAGGGCCCCTAACCCCATACTCCCAGAGCACCTCCCACAGAATCCCACGGGGAACACGGTCGAACGCCTTCTCCAAATCCACAAAGCACATGTGGACCGGTTGGGCATACTCCCATGACCCTTCGAGGACCCTGCAGAGGGTATAGAGCTGGTCCAGTGTTCCCCGACCAGGTCGAAACCCGCATTGTTCCTCCTGCATCCGGGGTTCGACTATCGGCCGCACTCTCCTCTCCAGTACCTTGGAATAGACTTTCCCGGGGAGGCTGAGAAGTGTGATCCCCCGATAGTTGGAACACACCCTCCGGTCCCCCTTCTAAAAAAGAGGAACCACCACCCCAGTCTGCCAATCCAGAGGCACTGTCCCCAACCGCCACGCGATGCTGCAGAGACGTGTCAGCCAGGACAGTCCCACAGCATCTAGACACTTGAGGTACTCAGGGCGGATCTCGTCCACCCCCGGTGCCCTGCCACCGAGGAGCTTATCAACTACCTCGGCAACTTCGGCTTGGGTGATGGACGAGTCCACCTCAAATGCCCCAGCCTCCACCTCCTCCATGGAAGAAGTGGCAGTGGGATTGAGGAGATCCTCAGAGTATTCCTTCCACCGTCCGACCACATCCCTGGTCGAGGTCAACAGCTCTCCGCCTCCACTGTAGACAGTGCTGGTGGGGCACTGTTTCCCCCTCCTGAGGCGCCGGACAGTTTGCCAGAATCTCCTTGAGGCCGACCGATAGTCTTCCTCCATGGCCTCCCCGAACTCCTCCCAGGTCCGAGTTTTTGCCTCTAACACAGCACGGGCTGCAGCTCGCTTGGCCTGCCGGTACCTGTCAGCTGCGCCCAGAGTCCCACAGGCCAACCAGGCCAGATAGGACTCCTTTTTCAGCTTGACGGCATCCCTTACGTCCGGTGTCCACCACCGCGTTCTGGGGTTGCCGCCGCGACAGGCACCAGAGACCTTATGGCCACAGCTCCGAACTGCTGCAGAGACAATGGAGGTGGAAAACATGGTCCACTCGGACTCCATGTCACCAGCCTCCCCCGGTATCTGGTCAAAGCTCTCCCGGAGGTGGGGGTTGAAGATCGCACTGACAGAGGGCTCGGCCAGACGTTCCCAGCAGACCCTCACTGTACGTTTGGGCCTGCCAAGTCTTTCTGGTCTCCTCCCCAACCAGCGGATCCAACTCACCACCAGGTAGTGATCGGTTGACAGCTCAGCCCCTCTCTTCACCCGAGTGTCCAAAACACATGGCCTTAGGTCAGATGATACGACTACAAAGTCGATCATCGACCTCCGGCCTAAGGTGTCCTGGTGCCACGTGCACAGGTGGACACCTTTGTGCTTGAACATGGTGTTTGTTATGGACAAACCGTGACGTGCACAGAAGTCCAATAACAGAACACCACTCGGGTTCCGATCGGGGAGGCCATTCCTCCCAATCACGCCTCTCCAGGTGACACTGTCATCCCCCACATGTGCATTGAAGTCCCCCAGGAGAACGATGGAGTCCCCAGTTGGAGCACTTTCCAGCACCCCTCCCAGGGACTCCAAGAAGGCCGGGTACTCCAAGCTACTGTTCGGTCCGTAGACCGAAACAATAGTTAGAGACCGTATATGACCGTATATGTCTTTGAAAACCCTAAAATAATTGAGAAATCCTAGTTCAGCAAATATGAAAAGGTTTACTGCTGCCATTTTGCCCTCAGCCAAAGCCGTGAGTTACTATGGTTACTGGCTGATTGATATTATAAAGTGAACAAACCGAACCAGAGTAACCTGTGAAGCTGTACGAAATTAATCAACACCTGCCAGCCAATAAGGATCCAGTATTCAGACAGACCATGGCATAAACATATTTATACAAAAGGTAATCTCCAGAGCCTTTATTTCATTTGCAGTGCATAAGGGGTCTGCAATATGGACCAAATAATCATATTGCGATTTATTTAAATTTTTAACAAATATTGCTGTTTTTGCTTTTTCATTTTCATAGAAGTTCATAACAAAACATTTCACAATGAAAAAACTAAATTGTCTTTAAAACGGACAACATAAAATAAATTAAGACTAGCTACTAGCATACTGTACATAGTCATACTAACTGCTTAATAAACAAAACTGTAATAAATTGTCTATTTCTGGTTTCCAGAAATTTCCCTCAGTACTAAACACTCTCTCCGAAGGTAGAGTGAAATACAAAGATTTGTTGTGCGCTAGGTGAGCTCTGATTGTTAAACGTATAAAATTTTTGTGTACGAGAACATATTCTGAATAAAAATATAAATAAATGAACAGATAAAATCGCACCTTATGCAATTTAGATATTGCTATATATATTTTTTTTGCGATTGCGATTAATTCCACAGTCTTAATCCTACATTTTACAGGTCTTAAAAAGACCACTGTTGAACCTGAAAAGCAGCCAGGTGCAAGGTGCTTTCTCTGTCACTCACAGTGCTCTCTCTCTCTGGAAAAATGCAGCTGGAAACAAATGTTATAGGACAAGCTTGATGTGGGCCTTTTAATGTTTTTCACTGCCATACCATATCTGGAGTGGAATTATTTTGGTTTTTGGTGCCATAAATACTGATTTGGTAAGACATTTGCAAGTGCTCTTTAGCTTTTGACCAGTCCATTATTTTACTTACATGTAGAGTGGAAAGATGCAAAACCCAAAGCTCCGAAACAAAGTCTCTCATTTTTCTATGCAGCATCTTTAAAAACATTATTTGGTTCATTTTCCCCACATTTTTGTACAAACCAATCATTTTGAAAAAAGCAAATGCCAAGCACACTAAAAAGATTCATTCTTTTGTTTCTTTTCCCTCTTTCCTCTCGCTCTCCATTAGAAAAGCATTATCTGGAAGGTTTGTGCAATTCTAAGCTTCTTTTTGAACATGTATGAGATTTTGCTGACCAGAAGATGTTTGCTGTATTTTTTTCGCAGTTTTCATATTTTTGATTGTTTTAAACACATTGGCTTACCTTTAGCAACTTTTACATTTATTGTTGATTTATTATTTTGTCTCAGTTACATTTATTTATTTTATTTTTTTACCTGTTAGATCAATGAAGCTTTCTTTGCATGAACTCTTGACCAGAAACACAAGCAGGCAAAAAATTTAAAAAATGTTTCAGGAATTGTTAAACAGCTTTGTGTGCTGTTGTTTTATTTTCTTACATATCAAGGGGAGTTCTCCTGGTAACAATCTTGGTGTAACTTATTAACAGTAATTCTAGTCCTAAAGAACTTTTAGTTTAAGCATCAACTCAAAAAATCCGATATTGTACTGCATCTCAATCTCTGCCCTTCAGCCTCCAGCCATGTACCACGTTCAGGTTCCTCACATGACCATGGGCCAGACCAAGCCCTACAGACAAGGTAAAGGTGAGACTGTGCATGCTTCCTGCTGCTGCTTTCTATGCTCTCTTGTTTTTGAAAGAGTGTGCATATCTCTGAGATGGCTTCTGGGCTTTTGGATGTCAACTGATTCTCTTGACTTCTCTGTTTTTATCATATGTTCTTTCAGTACCAAACATGGCACAACAAAGACCTGACCAGCATCACCCTCCTGGCACTTCAACTATGATGCACCCAGCTACAGCTGCTGGACCTCCCATTGTGGCACCAAGCCCAGCCTACCCTGCTCAGTACTTCACCTGTAGCCCTCAGCAGTTTGCCAGTCAACCTCTGGTACAGCAGATGTCCCATTATCAGACTCAGGTACACTGACTGTAGAAAAAGATGTTTGTAAAGATCCCAAGAGGCCAAAAGTTTAAGGTTTAATATATCTTAGGAAAATTGTAACTGCAATTCTGACACCAACTTCAATTGGTTTGAGGAATTGAAGCTTCGGTCACTTCCTGTTTTATATCTGGAGGGTATAGGCCCATGCAGAATCTTTAGTTATATTTTTGTTAATAAATTATTTAGTTAATAATTAAAATAACGAGACTATTTCACAGTATCTTTAAATAATAATTATGGAACTAGTTCATAAACAATAAAAATATAAATAAATCTATAATTATGGCAGCAGCAGCCACTTTTGACTATTGTTTTTTTTTACTGTATTGCTCTGACATTGGTGGGTTTGTTTCAGGCCCAGCATATGTTCAGTCCAGTGCTCCAGGGTAGTGCACGAATGATCACCCCAGCTGGTCATGCCCAGGCCAGCCTGGTCTCAACCTCCACCACCCAGTATGGTGAGCAGGCGCACACTATGTACGGTAAGAGCAAACTCATACTGCACACAGACTAAAGGTCTTTACATATCCATGCATCTGCTGCACTTATCTGAACAACCGCAGGTTCATTGTCGGCTCTCTGCGTCAAATTCACTTGCGTTTACAAATGAGTGCACAGACCCTCTCCAGAACACTAGATGGTGCCACGGGGAACTGCAATTCACTCCATCTCACACGGTGGCGCAGAATCAATTCACACTGTGTGAGGCGCATT
>SRMA01000970.1:0-17973 GCA_007224835.1 Danionella cerebrum
AGATCATCAGACGAGGCCGAGATGAGAATTAAGTTTAACGTTGCCTACAATATTGCAAAAGAAGAACTCCCTTCACTAAATTCAAGTCCGAAATAATTCTTATGAAGAAAAATGGCTTGAACGTAAACCCGACGTACAGCAATGATATCACGCGCACCCAATTTATAGGAGTCATCGCAGATACATTGAAAACAAAAGACGTCTGTGCAAATTGCGAACAGTGCGTACATGGAATTCCTGATCGACGGAGACACATATATCGCCACAAAGGAATGCGTCATTGTGTACAGTCGTATCTTGCGGAAAGGAAGACCGATGAATATATTATTGAACACAGTGAGGTCGAGCATGCTCATGCCCAAGGCCATGTCATGTCCTATGTCTAATATGCCTACCGTTACTGCATTAACCATAATATTCTGATACTTAAAAATGAAAAAATAAATAAATAGACTGCATTATAAACTCTTGATCTGGGTAGTAAATGGTATTATCGTTTTTATTTGTTTAATTAGGAATTAATGCTGCTTCAAAGAAAGCATTTGCTGCTCTTGGGGACCAAAATCAGTTTAAAGTTTAAATTTCAGCTCAGTAAAGCACTTTAAACACTTTTTCAGTAAGTTTTAGTTACCTTTCTTAGGTAACTAATTGTGCTTCAAATAAAGAACTTTATTTTGACCAGGTTGTTAGTTAATCATTTACAAGTCAATATTGTCTATATGGACAGTGATTTTAAAAAAAATAAATGAATAGATAACTAAAAAAAGTGAACTTGTGAAAATGGGGTGTTAAATGTGATGCGGTTGAAAATTTGGGTGCACCTAACTTTTGTGCTGGTGCACCTAAGAAAAAAATTTAGGCGCACCAGTGCAACCAGTGCAAAAAGTTAGTCTAGAGCCCTGGATGTTTTATGTCAACAGATGTTTTTATGTTCAAAAACAAACTTTGTCTAAATAAGTATTTCAAACATTTATCCAATCAAAATAAAACAAAACAAAAACAACGCTACAGCTGGCCAATTCATCTATAAATAATCGTAATTTTTCCTGTTTGATTATTTTAATTACTTTCCCATTAGACACCACCACGTGTGGAGTTCATATTCAATAAACAGTCTGAGTGTTTCCTTCAATTATTTTAATTATCAAGTAATGTTCCCTTCTTTCAAAATCTCTCTTGTAATTAGTGAGCATTTTACTGTAGAAAACTTCTCAGTGAACAATTAGAGTTAAAATGAGAAATAGGATAAATAATCTTTTAATAATCAATTTAGCTAAAATCTTCAATTACCCGAGATTTTGATTTTAAGTCAAATCGCGCAGTCCTAATAATTGCCCAACTAATTCATTATCGTTAGTTGCAGACCAAGATGCTTCCAAACATAACTTATTACATTGTTGTGTTTTGATGAGATAATTAAAAACCTTGTATTGAGTTTGCAGCATTTAGTCCCGCACCTCGATTTAAAATTGTTCCATTTTACAAAAGAAAATGATATCACAAATATGGAAATGGTCCAATGGTCTAATTGGATTCAATGATTTATGCTAAGCTAATGCTAAAGTCACCAGATCTAGAGAAAGGCTGAAATATGTTCACTTCAGATAAATACAATGCATTTACTTTGCAACATTACTGTAGATTGTGGAAGTACATGGTTCTTTTTTTTTTAAGTCTCTCATGCTCTCGGTGGACTGACGATCTCTGTAATTGCAGTAGAAGTAAATCTGCATCTGTGCAGCTGTGCTCCATTAACAACTCAATGACGAGAGCGGCTGTTCAGGATCAGTGTCCCAGGATGCACAAAGTTTAAGATTATTTCTAGTTAACTGCAGTCAGGGGTCGACACGAGCATTCCTCATGCTCCACTTTCCCAACCACCAGAGAGTGGAGTAACAGTCACACTCTGAGGAAAGGTAAGTACGATAAAATAGATCAAACGCAACCTCAGAACATCTAAGGAGGGCTATAAAACGTTCAGGTATCTAAAGAACAACAGAGTTGATTCAGAGGCTTGGGATAATGTCATTTATATCGAAAGTGGAACATGATTTTTGACAGGAAGATGCGGTTCATGGATGCCTGACTATTTAGGTCAAAGGGGCAAAGTCAACACAGCAAGCTGCTAAATGGGTCTTTTTTCAGTGGATTCCATTAATAAATCAAACAGTGAACATTCTGTCGGGATTAGACATGCAGAATCTCTCTTTTAAAAACCGAATTAAGTAAATGTAGACAATCTTTTTTCATTGAGCTCATCTGCAAAACGATAAAGTAACAACACAAGAAAATAAAAACATTTAAGTCATAAATCAAAAGGTTTAATTTAATTAAAAACCAAGCATATGACCGTAACCAAGTGTTCTACTATAATAATAAAATCTATTGTTTCCATATGAAATGATATTTGATATTTTTTCAAGATGTGTTCGCTGAATAAATCCACAGGTGTTGACCATTTAAAGGCAATTAACAATTTTAAAGAAATATTTGCACAAAAATAAAAGCAACCTTCAAATACAGATTAAAGTAAAGCACATTTTTGGAGTGCTTTACAATTGAGTACATTCCCCAAACTTTGCAATTTATTTTTTACAGTTTTATAAGCTCTGTTTTTAAGACCGTTAGGGTTTACTTCTCTAGGTTCAGTACTCTAGTAATTAAAATGGGCACAATCACTGATGAAAGATATTTAGCTTACTTCACTTCAGTCAATTTAATTTTGGAAAAAAATTCTTTCAAGACGTACTTTTTTGTCTTAACTGGAAATACAGTACTGTGCAAAGGCAGGTTTGAACAAATGCGCTAAACAAAGAATACAAAAATATAGGTGTTAGGTACATTTACAAGACGCAAAGCAAGCAAACAAATTAAAAATTTTAATCAATTTGACTTTTGGCGTCACCAACGTTAGCCTTTAGTTCAGCATCAATTCTTATAGGAACAATTGCACAGACAGGGATTTTGTTAATATATGGGTCATGGTAAGGTTACCAAGGTGAGGTTGAGAAAGAGAGTTGTTAAGATGCTAGGATTGAGCTCAGCAACAAGATAGAAGGTAGTTATACTGAGTCAACACAGTCTCTCTCAGACAAAGATTTCAAAGCAGACTGGGGGTCAAGATGTGCTGTTCAAGCTCTTTGACGAAGCACGACAAAAAGTGGAATGTTATAGACCATATGGTATTGACCTTTCTAAATCAAAAGATGTCCAGTAGTGCCATCCACACAGAACTGGCAGGAACCAGTAAGACACATGATACGCCCCTCTGGGGAAGCCTGGCCAAAAGAGGTCTTCATGTGAAAGCTGCAACCAAAAAGATATAGTTCTGGTGTGGGAACGCCTCTAGACACAGAAACAAATTTTTGGTCTGAAGTTTTGTGCAACAATGCGCCTCAATTGAAAACCATGGGTGCAAACGGAACATCTCACATCTGATCCAAAAAAGTGCCAACGAAAAAGAATTGCACATTTCCATATCTGATCTGTTTTTCGCAAGGGGAAAGCCGGCTCTTTTGTTGACGTGAGCCATTCCAAATTTTTACATAGAATTTGAACAGGAAACAAATCCTGAGGAAGGAAAGCGCAGCACAAATCCTCTTTTCTCCACATTTTTGTCAAAAAAGATCCCTATGATCAGCCACCCACAGAATAAACTGCTCGACATCCAGGATTTTTTCTATGTGTTCTTTTGATTTCCTCTCTGTCAAATCTTCTTATTTCCTGTTTCCCGTTAACAGCTTCTTCAGGCAGGGCGCGTCATTGCATTAACATTTCCATGACGCAGACGAAGAGCACCCTGCTGAAAAGCCATCCGAAGATCCGTGCTGATCTCAATTCTGATCTGTGTGTAAAGGCCTTAAGAGACTCACGTATGCACCAAAACATAGGAATTTAGGTGCAGAAAAATTGCAGCAGGTGCTCTGGACTGTTAAAATACTGGGCAGACTGCAGTTTGTCAAAGGTTGGAGTGCGGTAGAAAACTAAGTGTCTGCAGAAATAGTGAAGCATGGTGAAGGTTGCTTGAACGCAGCATTTCTTCAAATGGAGTTGGAGATTTGGTCAGGACAAATTGATTTCACAACGCTGAGAAATACAGGGAGATACGTATTTACCATGGAATAGCAAGAGGGAGGCGAATAACTGTTCTACAGTGGGACAAAAACTCCAAACATACACCCAGGAACTAAATTCACTTTACCCCACGGAGCCCTGATCTCTACGTCACATCGAGTGTGTCTGGGATTAAATGAAGAGCCCAAAGGATGTGAGAAAGCTACATTCACAAAAAAGAATCTTGAACAACATACCACCGGGGTGCCTTCAAAAACCGTGCAAGCGAACCTAGAAGACTGGCTTCTGTTTTGGATGCAAAGGGAGGTCACGTTAAATATTGATTTAATATAGATTTCTGTTTTATTTTATCACCGTATTTTGTGTGGCCGATGAAAATAAATGAACACTTACATTTTTGAAAGCATTCTTTGTTTATAGCACTGCCTAAAACTTTTGCATTGGTGTAAACTACACGTCTGAGTTAAAAATTAAAATTAATTGCAGAGCCCTATTACGTGTTAATCAAGTTGCATGTCAGAAAATAATGTTATTTAAAAAATGATTCAAGAAAAGATTGAGTCTTCAAAATAATCACAACTACTCATGGTAAAATTCTATTCTTTTTAAAACTATTAGAATGTTGGAATGACCCATGATTAAATCAATATATGCTCATATAAAACCATTTTTATCAGCTCAGATTTAGTTGAAAGAAACAAATATTATTGGGTGGAAATGTTGAACATTATGTGGATATATTCAAACAAATGATTAAGCAATCACGGCAAACACTCATAGGTCTCCAAAGGCTCAAATAGTAGAATGTGATTTCTATTTTGTCTATTTTGAAAGCTATTTTCTCTAAGTAATTTTACACAAATAAAAGAAACAAAATGCATTTGGAATGGCCCTTAATGTAAATTAAAGTATTTCTGACCAAACATGTTTGTGCAAACAATAGTTGTTTCTCATTTTTCAACCTCTGGCAAACCTCCACTTAGCCTCGTCTCTCTCTCTCCTCAGTATTAAGAATTAAAATAACAAGCTTTGCTGGAGAAAACATCCAAACCTCCGTCATCTGTATTTCATAGCACAAGATTTACAACTGGAAGAAAAATGAGGAAAACTGCTTTTTAACTCAACACGTGTTCATTTTAATAAACATTTTCACCCACAGTGACTCAGACGATCCTTTGAGGGAAAACCAGGAAATATAACCTTGCTTAAGTTTTACAATAAGCCGAAGAGACCAGGCATAGAGATAACTTTAGACTAGACTCCACTCCATTATGACAACAAGGTCTCTGAGCTCACTGAATAAACAAGGGTGAAGTGGAAATTAACAGACTCTACTAAGGTCCAGGGCATGAACACACAGGCCTACAGTCAAAAACAAGCCGTCGAAATCCCATTTGAGCAACTCAAAAAAAAACTGTGAAACAAGCAGAAGTGGAAAGTCGGAATATTACATTTTGATAAATCCTTAAACATTTGGGGCCATTTTTACTGAATTGGTTTTCTTGCCTTTTTCTAAAGCTCCCTCTGCCTGTGAATGATTGAAACAGTGCATTAACTAAGGTCATCTTATAATAATGAAATAAATTTACTTTTAAATATTTGTTTCCCGTTTGGAAATCATTAACAATGAAAAATCAAGGAGAGTGTGGCAAACCTGCAAAAAACCATGGACTTGGACCATGGAAGGTAAAAGTGTATGCTTCGGCAATTTTATGGCAGGTCACAATGGTTCATTTGAAAAAAGGCAGATTGATGGATTGTGAGAGTAAGGGTTAGTTGCATTTCTAGTTATTAGTAAATAATAAAACGACAAACAAAGCAGTTACAGCAACAAAGCTGACTTACAGTTTAATGTGACACTGCTGGAGATCTGGCCTGGCCAGCTCCTCTTCCTCAATGTCACTTTCTCCACCCGAACTGCTCTCTGTGGCATCTGAGTCAAACTGACTCTCTGTTGCATGCAAGTGCGTCGTTCCACTAAGATGCAGTCGCTCCAGTTCAGACGCCACTCTGCTACCCTTCAAAAGCCGACTCAAGTGATGTCCATGGGAATCTGCTGAAGTGCGTGAGCCTCTCCAAAGTCCTACATCTCCTCTACGGCTTGATGTTGGGTTTTGAGAACGGTCGAGAAATCCAGACAGCTGCTGTTTGAAGTGCCGCTCAACCTGCTTGGCTTGTACCACCTGCAACCTCTTACGAAGACGCAGCAGGCAACTTTCAATGTCCGTTTGCCTTTGCTGACTCTGCTTTACCCGATCTCGAAGCAGAACCTCCAGGTTCAAGGTTGAGTCATCTTGGACAGGGGCAGAGCCGACGGACAGTGGGCTTTCAAAGTTTGCAGTATTGTCAGGCTTAATTTCAACAGGCACTCCACCAATGGGAATCTCTTGTTCTGGCTTAGGCTCCGTCCTCTCAGACAAAACCATAAGCTCTCGACTTGAAGACACATCTGGACTGGTTGGTGTTGTATTCTGTGATGGCTTCACATCACCATTCGGTCCATTAGATGCAACAGTCTTTGAGGACACGGATAATAGAGCTTCCCCATTGGTGGACGGCTGGTTGCTGTCTCCATTAACTGTAGCAATGCTGCCTTTCTCAGCTACGGCAGCACTAGGTACCGCCACTTTCTTGGAAAGTCCATTCACAGGCACCATGGTACTCCCAGCTCCGCCACCGTTGACCAGGATCTTCAGTTGACCTCCAGTCAGCTCAAGAGAGTGATGCTTACGAAGCAGAAACTCACTGTTGGCGGCAGCGTTGGGGAATATGCTGCCACTCAGCAATCCGTGACTCTTTAGCACTGACTGCTTGATGAGGACACCTTGCAGCTTCAGCGACTCCTTGACTTTGGTTGAGGATGGCAATGTTTTGACATCAGAGCGTAAGTAAGGTGCCAGCTTGCCCAGAGAGGGAGCTTTGGAGAGAGGATCCTGATCCTTGACGTTGTGGTAATGGCTGTCGTTGGTGCCAAGGTGACACTTGCCGTTGGTGTGGGCCACAGGAGAGCCTGAGACGGAGTCGGTAATGAGGATGTTGCTGGCGTTGCTGTTGTTTTCAGTGCTGCTGGGGGATAGGGTAGAAGTGGCAGAGGCAAGTTTGAAACGGATGTGGCAGGCTTCGGCTGAGGCGTCAGTCAGAGCGGGCGCCATTGCAGCCATGCAGGGCCCAAGAAGAGGCACGGCTGCCTGTCACCTCCAGCCCTGCACTCCAGAACACCTACACTGCCTGAAAATGAAACAATTCAACAATTAAAATCTATGACATGAAGAAAATCACAGCAATTAATTTTCAAATTCACTAATAGACAACACATTTTGGAAGCTAAGTCTAATTGGTAGAGATTGGAGCATCTTTTAAAACAATTATGGTGTACATGTGAATGCTATCCCTTGAACCATAGTGTGTACTAGGCTTGGCCGGTATCACATTTTTATCCTAAATAAATATTATAAATTAACATAACAAAACAAATATTATGTGTGGGGAATAATCAGCATTACCAGGTGCTGATCATCAAGTCTCATGCTTGCTGACCAGTTGATTCACGTGATGACCCCCCGGTTACGTATTTATAGGTAAAATAGGTTAAATAAATAAGATTTAATCCTTGCCTCCTATACAAGTTTATTGTGACCCATTACTGCTAAAAAGATTGGCCTTAGCCTGCTCCACACAAACTCTGGTGTAGTTTAATGTGAAGTTCTTAAGTGCCTTGTTGGAAACCTAGGTTTGTTGGATTGAACCCTGGTCCACAATGTTCTACATTCATTTTCACTTTCCCGGTATTTCCCGAATCATTCAATAAAATTATATCCCTTTTAATACTACAAAACAAACAATGCTCCACTGGTGACTAAGCACAAACCCATAAAGCACCACACCAAATATGGCTAATGTGGACGTCAAAAGACACAGTGAATTGACATCTCTGCAAGACCCGGACATGATCCCAATATGGCAGATGGTTGAGGAAAGAACATTTTTTTCAATAACTATTAGGAAAGACAACCGATATAGGTGATAGAAAATTCCATATAGGTTAAGCTCTTGTCAACATACATAAAGGTAATGCTTAAGTTCACAAAATATCCTTATTTTTTACAGAAACAAGCAAATTCTGAAATAATTCCTCCACCCCTCAACTAGATTTTGAATGAGGGAATGAAGTAATATATTTGTTTTTATTTTTGTTGTTCAGTTTAATAGGATTGGAAATGATCATAATTTAGCTTAACTAAACAATTCGAAATAATGAATAAAATAATTAAATAAAAGTGCCTAATGGGTTTTTAGACATTAAAATAAAGATATTGGAAAAGGGAAAACCTATATTGCTCTATTCACCCATTTCACATGACGGCCATTTTAAGAACGAAAGAGAGGCTCTGGTGGAGGTCAACAACCATGGCATTGATAAACCTGGAACTACTGCCAAGACATTTAATTATTTATATTGAAATATCGGCTTAAAATAAATGTTTCCACAGGCTGCTACATCACCAGTAGGAATGCAACTGTACCCAAAGCTCACGGTTCGGTGCAAAACAATGGTTTTCAGTTTGGTTCAGTTCGGTTCTGAAAACTTAGCAAATTATACTTTTTTTTTCTAAATAATTTTTTTGCATGGATTCTTTGGGTGTTCTTTTGCATCATTCATTGAGCGTGCGTGGAATTTGCAATATCAAACATCAAGATTTTTAAAAAGTTGTTCTGAAATTTAATTCTGGAATATTTCCACACCTTTGTGGCTGACATTCTGTTGATGCTGACAGAGTCTTTGTGCAGTGAACGTTCTGTCGATGAAGTCGTAGGGTATCAGTCTTTGGTATCAGAGTGTTTTTACAAATACGAGTATGATACCAGTATATCCCTAGTGCATCCCTGGTTTCTTCCAATCAGAGCCTCTCTTTCATTCTTAAAATGGCAGCCGCAACAAATCGGTGAATATAATAGCTTTAGGTTTGCAGTAAAAGAAGCCAGTGTGAATGTGAACAGGATCAAATGCAGCACTTTCTAACTGTTAACCAAAAAAAGGTGTGAACAGACCACGAACTGGACTGCAAGACAATCCACTTACTGCACTAAGTGATTAATGCTTAAAATACATAAGCACGAAACCTTTTAAACCAGTAGTGAGACTCATTTTTCATGGGGAAATGAGTTCAAGACTCACAAGTTTTGAGAGCAAACAGAAGTGAAAAAAATACCTAAAACAAAGCATGAACTTTGTCCAATATTCCTTCCCTGCAAAAGCAGGACATGATTAGTTTTAGAGCAGCACACCCGGGTTTGGGAGGGAAGCACTGTGAAATAACATAAGCCCCTGAAGCATTCACAGCAAGAAAGGGAATGTGTATTAAAAATATAATTAACACCAAACTCTAAATCGAGTCGAGTCAAACTGGTCTAAATTTAAGGCATAATAAAAAATAATGAACATTCAGCTCCTTCTATGCCATGATGCACAAGTCATTGTAGAAAAGGGCAAGGGGAACTCATTGACCTCAGCTGAGACCATTACCACAGGCTTTAGCAGGGAAAGGCCTCCTCTATTGAAGCTTATGTAAGAGCAAGCCTACTCGCGTCCCCTCCTCCTTGCCAGACCATCTGTGTCAACCGAATTAGGTATATGTCTTTAGGCCTCGACTGATAAGAGACTATCTTCTCATAAGTACATGTAGACGGTTTGGCTCATGATTTACCGCCTCAATTTCCATAGCTCTACTCCAATGGAAGCATCTCGAGAGAATTTTATAACTGACAGGGTTTACCAGTGAGGCTTGAAATATGACGCTTCACTTCATCATGATCTTGAGTGTAGCAAAATGTTCTAAAAGTTTCTGATGATTTGAACGTTTTGACTATTTAAAGGGGGGTATTATATGTTTTTCAGGCATATAGTGTCGTTTTATAGCACACTCAAGTAAGAATTTTACCTACAGTTGGATTGTAATCACTGTATTTGTCAAACAACTCATAGAAATTTGACTTGGCATCTTGGCTGCGTGTAACGCTCTGATATTCACCTGTCTCTTTAAGAGCCCCCTCCTTCTTTCCGACACGCCCCCTTCAGTTCGTCATACTCCATGCGCACTGCCACAGTTTGTTTTCATTTTCAGAGCGCCGCTACATTTTCATAGTAAAAACATTAAAATCACGTTTTTGCGAAATGGCAACGAAGGATATTGTACAAGCCTATGCACACGATCCTACATCGGACCCAGAAAGTGAGTTTTTGCCGGAACCAGAGCAAGTAAAGAGACTTTTCAAGATGTGTCTGCTTGGTAAATATCCTCTTGTAAATTTACACCTGTGAAATAACACATAAGCTTTTTTGACGAAGCGTGTTGTCGTTGGGAAGCGTAACATGGAAGCGTATGTTTGGCTTCCAAACATACATCTCCTTGTAGAAGTCATTTTGTAATCCGGAGAACTATAGAGAAAAGCACTCTGAACGAGGAGCTTCGTTGACGCGTCATGAGACCAGCTGTTGCTAACAGTAGCTCCCTCAGCCGTAGACACGAGTCTTTACCGGAGCTGGAGGAGCGGTGCAGCAGCAGATAGGGGACAGAGGCGGAGCTACGCAAAAGGGCCGGGTCTTCGCAGAACAGAGCGTTTTAGCACTCCACAATGTCTACCGCAGGAGATTCAAGGATTACTCAAATATTCATGAATGATTCAAAGTCACGATTCAGGTGTGTTTTTAATGAGGGACTGACATTTTAACACAACATAAAGCTTAATAAAGTAGATTTTACATAATACCCCGCCTTTAAATATATTACAACCCCAGTTAGCAGCATGCTACTGCTAAACCTGTTTCCTGGTCACATGGCATTGTGGTGTACTTCTGTAGCATCATAACAGAGGTGGTCAAACTCTTTTCTACGAAGGGCCAAAAATCAAACAAAGTAAATTTTGCATCATATATCACACTACATTACATTAAAGTTGCTATGGTTTCCCCTTTTTTATTTCATAATATTTCAAATAAAACAAAAAAAAAGGTTTAGTCTGATTAACTAATGCAATTATAATGAACTTAATAAAATAAAACAAACAATCTGCAAGTGATCAATGTACAATACAGTTCAATGGTGGACACACTAGTCAACCTTTAAGCAATAATAAAAGCATTCGGTTGAAATGTCCGAGACCAATTGAGAGATATGAAACAGGTCCTTATTTTTCTGAAATTTTTCCAGACTGGGCTGCAGCTGACTTGCAGACTAAGACAAAATATTTTGTAGGTAAGAGTCAGTTAGTTTGCCTAGTAGAAAAGGATCTTCCACATTTAGCAATTAGACCGGAAATCTGAAACTGGCCCATGTGACACATTCTTGTGCAGTTGACGGACAAAGCAGCGCGCTCTGTTCGAATCGAAGTTTAGCAAGCAGCTAGTCAGCTTTCAGTTTTCGCGCATCGCCGCTGTACTTTGAGACAGCTGCAGAATGTTTTGTTCCATAATGACGACGGCTATTGTACTCTTTTTAAAACAGCCACCAACTGGTTCCAAACTAGACATACTGCCTTTGATTTGCCTTCAGTGAATTAAAACCTCTTAAGCCCTGAGGCCTATTTTCCGAAAATCCTATACCTTCACTACATATGGCATTTAACAGCTTTTACAAGGTCTAAACAGCAAATCTTGGTATCAAAATGAAGATAGGTTCTTGGGGGGTGGTGTGGATGAGTTAAATAGAACACTGGGTAAGAGTACATGATGTTAAATTGGCCAAAAAATGAACTCTGCCAAAAAAAAAACTACATGTTTCCTCTAATATCTCCTTATTTTACTTGTAACGAAGCAAATAAACACAATCAATTGTAACCACTACATGTCAAGGACATCTGTAGCAAGTTTGGTGTCCATACTACAAGAAACTAATATTCTGTACAGGTTTTGATTGAACAAAGTTCAAGCGTAATCCATGTTGGCACAGTTTGGCACAATTTGGCACAATAATTGAAATATGGAAAAATCTTGTCCAAAGCTTCCACTACGGTCTTCTTTTCTTGCTTACGGGACATGATTTCAGCAAAAAAACTCCTAAAGAAACGCTGTAAAAGGAGGGTTGACGGCCCTTTACGCCGTCTCTGTGCACTTTGCGTTCATAGTGCTTCAAATTTTGGAACTTTCGTGTGTGTCCACCCCGCGTGTGTCTTGCCAATCCGGGAGCTCTATACATCGCTAGAAAGCTTTGAATCTGTAGAATCCAATGATATCCACCATTTTGAGACAGACAGGATCCCCTACAAATCACAGGACGCGCAGCGTGGAGAGGACTGCTTTTACGCACGGGGAGTGTTTCCATATTTGGTCATGGTATTTCGAGCACAGAGCTACAGAAAAGAGCCAAAATGGAGTTTCTGCGAAGCTATCGACCAGATATAACAACAAACGGGCTTTTATCGCTATTGAAATAACTTTTGTTGAAAAAAACGACAAAGGTAAGACAAGATTTACATGCTTGCTTTGTTTTTGCTGGCGTTTTTTTTCAGGGAACTTTCGCTCCCTGCTCTGAAATACTTCGTGCAATGTAAATGAGTTGCATATCCCTGGATTCTGCTGGTTGTTAGCTTTCATTTGATGCCATGGTTTTGGTGTTTCCATTTATATTGTGGATACATATCGCACATAAACAAAAACTTGGTCATGAGTTATAATCCGGCTATGTTGTTGTTTATTTGTATGGCGTTAGAGCTGTGGTTCACGGATATGAAATTAAATTAGATACGTTTTTAGAGAAGTTTCCGCTGAGCACAACAGTATGTAATATGTGTGGGTTATTCTCAGGGTTAGTGAGCTATGAGCGAAAATGTAATGCAAAAGGGGGCAAGTCCCCGGTACCGGGGACTCTCTGGCTTAAGAGGTTAAAACTCTTGTCCGTATTCCACTGCCTTGATTTTATATATTACTGAGTTTGTTGATTTGCTGACGTTAAATTGACATCCTCACAATTAGTCAGTGCTGCACCTCAATAGAGCATGCACAATGGGTTTTTGCAAAAAAACGATGTGTGTCGAAGGACCCCCTTCCCTCCCCTCTCTTCTCGGATGGTGAGGCAATGCAAAATCAAACATTTCAACGGCCAACTCAGGGCATCTCTGATCTATGGAAACAGACTTAAATCTACATCACATGATATTGCCAAGGACTTGAGATCAATGTGATCCAACATCAATCGATTCATTACAAAGAAGAGTTAATAAACCCTGGCACTTGGACTTAAACTAAAGCTATCTTAAAAGATAGCCAAGTAATACCTACATTTAACATAATCGGTAACCATCATGGCACGTTATAAATGCTAGTCAGCGGTGTAGTTTCAATGTTATGTTCGTTTTCTTTCCTCACATTTTGTTCTGCTGCAGTAAACAATGACGAATAAACGTAGTTGTTATAGCACGAGTACATATAATTGGACAAACAAATATAATACATTTCAATATGACAAGGAGAGAACACGTGGGAGATTTCTTAGTTGTGTTTGAGGAGACAATCACATATGACGCCAGAAATGCTCAACAACTAATCTGACAAACCACAGCGCCTACGGTCCCCATCTACGCATGCTAAAATACAATTTACAATCAAGCTACAGCTACAGACAATAATCCCCGTCTTGCAAGTACTCCGATCTTGCACAAGTGAAGATTGATTTTCATATCACTTTTCACAAAGTTTAGTTTACGAACATGGGACAAAGTTGTCTGCTGTTCTTCCATTAATGTGAAATCCCCTGTCACTGTAAATATAGGGAATACAGCAGCGAGTATCACCCTCGCCCACTTGGATCAAGTTAAGTGCGCAAAGGAAGTGTTACCCGTTCATATGGATGCGATTAGGTAAGGTCCTAAAATCATTTCTCAGCATCAAAATGTCTGGTTGCTGGTAAACTAATAATGAAAGTGTGTATCGAACCGAAGAGGGTGTACCAAACGGTTTGTTATAAAATCAAGTAGTGTGGCATGGCTAGTTGGAGCCATTTTAATTGTTGCCACAACAGGCCTGTATATTAATTAATAATCTGAAATAAATCAGATCCAAACCAATTTTCGACTGGTGTGGTGTGGTCATACCTGTACTATAAGTTTTATTAGATCATATTTTGTAATTATGTTTTTCTTTGAGTTATTAGTGGCATGGACGATAAATGAAGAGTTCTGTTTAAAAGACTTTGAGGACTAATCTTTTGTAAAGCAAGCGTTCCTGCATGTGTTTATGAAAACAAGTAACTGTCTGTACAGGTGGGGTTTGTAGGATTCTGGAGCTGCAAGCATAATGGTAAGTGTCTCTGTCTTGTTCTGCCGCACTTTAGTTTCCAAGACATCATCATTGTTGTTGTTGTTGTTTACACACAGTAAAAGAGTGTTAGCTCTCAAAAGATATTAGCATAGCCGAGTGTTTCAAAACAGAAGCTACTGAAGGCGCAGTTGTAGTTACTGAAGCCGTTGCGGCACTACAAGTCTCATTTAGACGCTTAACATTTGAATTACTCATGAGAAAGAGGAGTGTCATATTGATGTGACATGTAATTATATTAATTTTTTGAGAGTAAATTGTAAATCTTCATCCAATATATACTCCCCCACCCATATTCAGGGAACACCCCACTAAATATATATATATTTATTCATGCAAAATAGAATAAAACTTAACATATGCACTTCTTCAAGCATGAGTTTATTTCTGCTTTTTGTTCCATGAACCAGTTCAGAGCCCTGGTTTAACACAATCACTGAAATTACAATTACTAACAAAATACGTAAATCCTTACCACAGAATGAGTCAGTGTTGAAGTTGCAATGAGAAAACATCTTTTTGATCATGTTTGAAATATTATAGTAAATCCTCTGCATAGTTTTCCACTGACAAACACAAGCTCTCTCTCTAATAAAAAACAACATCTATGCCTATATTTCAGATCACACTGTTTCATATCATCAGCATACATGTTCTACTCGACTTTTGTTTTATTTTAAAGACAAACAATCATAATCTAAAAAAAAAAAAAACTGTCTATTTTTGGTCAGTCAGTGAGGGCTTAAAAATGCAGATCAGTTCAAAAGGATGAGCTGTCCTCTAACTGGTCTAATGGCAGAATAACGACAGACATTTGGAATAGCAATGGAGGCAGAAGAGGAGGCGGGTAAACAGAAAATTTCATGTGAATTTGACAAACATCCAAGAACTGTTAGTATTTCAAAATGTAGATTTAACTTTTGAAATATTACACCTTTAACTCCAAATCGGTAATGGCCATGTGGCAGTAGCCAACCAGTTGCTTGTAAAAAGCACAATTTAGGTTATTAAAATGGAACTAGAACACAAGTTAATTTGATTTTCATTTAAAAAAAAGAAAAAAAAAAGACTAAACTTAACGCAAACATTAAACAAAGATGCAGTGCAGCGTGTAATCTCCAAGAGTGAACCGAACTAGGTTAATGTGTCATAGTAGTAAACATGACAAATCCGGTTAAGGTTGAACTATGGGGTTAATATTGCAGCAATGTGATCTGCATGCCTTTGGAGATTTATGTACTTGCAACTCAGACCACAAACCTGTACATCTGTCAAATTGAAAACAAACATCTCTTAAATGGGAGAAAAACCATCCAAATTTCTGATGTAAAAAGCAAGTAAAACAAAGGAAATCAATCCTACGCCAATTAAGACTCCTGATCTAGTTTTTATTGTAAATGTGTTTTTTGCAAATGGCTTTGTAGATGCATCAAGCCAGGGGGCGCTCACCACACAACCGTGTAAATAACACCAAGTTTCACCTACTGACTGCAGACCATAAACAAGCCGGACTCAGCTCTCCGAAGTTGACATCACCTCCACTTGCTCATGGTCTACAGCCAGGTACAAAAAGTAAGAGTAGTAGTCCTGTAGTTTAGCCAGCCAACAAAATCAAGTGTATCTGACACTTCCGGGTACAGTATACGGTATCGGATCGATCAGCCCTTGTGTAAAGTGAAGCTCTCTAAATCGCACAGAATGACGCAAAGAATCCACTGTAACTTAAAACAACGTGACTCAAAAACATATTAAGATTAGAATTTGGTTTAGGGTTGCTACTGCCTCACTTGGGTTGGCATGGTAGCCACCAACAGTAGTGAAGAATGATTTAGGGGGCGTGGCTGGCCTAGGCATGCACGGCTCGATCCAAGCCTGCCCCTTTTACTGCATGGTGCAATCAGACCACTCTCGAAAAAATTGTATGTGATGAAAGAAAAAACTAAATAATTAGTGAATAAAAGAAATTGAAATACGGAAAAACATTTAAAATATTTATTTATGTCCAACACTATTGTAAGTATAGTGGACATTGCGCCAAACATATACGCAGTATTGTGGCGCAATGGTGGATTGAACCCGACAACACAGTTTTGTCTGTTTGAAATAAAGGCAAACGGCCCAAAATTCATCTATATATCTATTCCTTTACTTTCTGTATCTGAAAAAGCAGACAAGCTATAAATTTAATCTGTAATCTGCAAAATATTAAACAAAGTCACATATTTTCTGATCAAACTATTTGGAAAGAATAACGAATTAATAATGAAGTTAAATGCGCACAACCTTCTTAACGAACTAATTTTTTTGCTACAAAAAGAACTCCATACTCAAACAAGCACGACGCGAACGAAAAAATCGCGCGTTCTATTTCCCCGCGAAATATTACGCAAAAACCAACAAATGTACGATTTCAAAATCCACGAGCATTTAATATTCCAGAGAACAAACATAAATTGGCTGTTGAAGCTTTAAAAAGAGAAAACGATATGAACACATATAGATCTTTTCGTTTTACAACGAGATCCAGCCATTTTCCGGTTTATGCTAAACAGAGCACATGAAGCTTCGCACCACTTCCGCGCACGGAAATGAAATAATTAATGAAGTTTTATGACTTCTTACACATCAAAGTGTCCTGAAATGTTCTTTTGAGTTCGTGAAAGGGCATTTTTAGTGGTTTAAACGCGCCAAGAATGAAACGGAACGCGTTAACGTTGCGCGTGCTCTCACACGGCCTTTCTTGTTATGCAAGTAATTTTAACCACCGGTTTCAACACAACCGGCTTTATAATTATCTGCTAAGTGGATTGAAATATCGGCGTGAGAAATAGCACATAAACGAGGAAAAATATAGCACATCAAATAAGGAAAATAAAAAACTCGAGCACCACTGCAACGTGAATTAACGTGTTAATACATAAGCGAGCGCTTGGTGATAATCTGTTTTACAGACACATGGACATAAAACACACACCCTTTCAGAAAAACACGTTACACTACACAAAACACTTTCCACAAATGCGGAATTTCAGCTTGAAATGAGCCTGAATGTGTATAGGAAAGGTTTATGTAACATAAACGCTAGCTTCTCGAGATCGTCCACTAACAAAGAAAAAGGAGGAACCTACCACGTGACGAGCGCGCGATCCGAGGGAATTTCGGCAACTATTCCACCGACCTTTGCCTCCAAAATCCACAATAATGTCACCAAAACACAAAAAGAGCCATTTCGTCCCGCAAACCCGCCACATCCGAGTCCGCTTGGTGGAAAAACAGCCCGCGTTCAGGAAGAGTGCTCGTTATCGGGTCCGGAATCGCGAAATGGGCGATACTAGACAACACCTTGCTGCTTCTGTCCCCTTCAGTGGATTATGGATTGCGGATATTTGTATTTTCTGTATTTAGTGAGTCGATGTTTTGCTAAGGTACGAGTTCTGTTCATATACGCCTTTATTTACAGCTCGGGGGTGCCACAGACCACCGGTTTGGAGATCATTCTCTCATCGTTGGAGGGAGAAACGCACGAAAGATGGCGCCTCGCTGGTCTCCCTTGGATTTGAGCCTCCTCTGACAAACACAGAAGCAGCGCG